>JASCZW010013721.1:0-24752 GCA_034211315.2 Aedes japonicus | reverse complement strand
CGCCGCGCTTACGTTCAGTTACGTATTGGCAGGAGGAGACGTAATTCTTTTAAACAATAGAGAGTAGTTCAGCATAAATACTGGACTATATGAAGAAAGCTGTTAAGACTTAAAAAGAGGAGGTGGCCGTCAAATGGGAAAACGAGTACGAAGAAAGGAAAACAATCTACTTGAAGATGATCGAAACGCAGTAGAAGCTTTTCTAGATATGCACCTTGGACCAAATGACGTAACACACCTCCACTATCGGTAGCAAATGACGACATTCTAAACATGGATGAATGGAATTAAAATCTAAATTTGATTTCACTTCACAATTGTCAAATTTGATATCAAACTTAGTTTTCATTTTGCTGTAATCTTGCGTTCACTTTTCTTTTAGAAAATTAGTTTTGTTTTCATTGTCTTGACAGATCATCAAGTGAAATACTCATTTTGCTATCAACAGGAAAAATGTACAGCAAATTGACTTTTCAATTTACTCTCACTGATAGCAGAATCAGTATTAAATTTGATGTTACAGGAATTAATGTTTGCTGTCAATTTTGATCTTTTCACCGTTAAAACGAGCAAAACGACAGCAACCAGAGTAATCATTATCGGCAACATCATATTTAGTTTTCTATTTGATCTCAGACTCTACTCGGCTCCTTGCGAGGACATAATAACATAAGAGATGATGAAAAAATTTAATCCAAAAGTTGCAGAAAACATAATAGAATAGCTGAATGCGATGTGGATCAGAGTACTTTTTCACTGTTTGGCCGGTTGAACCAACCTCCCGGCTAAGCGCACGCAGCGATGTAGCCACTTTTCACTCGGTCGTCCACTTCAGCATCCTGTGGAGCTTCTTGTCGCTCAGGGTAATCGACCGTCCGGATGCGGGCTTTCTTTCGATGCTCTGAACGTTGTCTAATAGTGTCAAGATGTTGTAGATGCCGGAACGGGCGTACCTGGCGTCCACAAAGTGCCGCACGATGTCCGTTCTCGACGCGGCGGGGTGCTGTTCTTTGAACGCGCACACTTCTGAACGGAGTTGCTTCACTGCTTTTTGCCATCACGGTTAGAGTTCGACTGATAGAGCTGTCAAATCTTGTCTGCTGGCTCATGGGTTACTATGATTGATGCTGCATGCGTAGTTTCGTCAGTGCGAGTGAAGGTAAACCCATGAAAAATCGGCAATTTTGTCCTTTTTTTTAATGCAAACGTTATCAGAAATCAAAGAAACTTCGGCAAAAAGTTAGCTGTTTAAAAAGCACTGCACACCAAAATCAATGTTTATGTTAGATGAGCCCCTTTTCAGAAATGTTGCCAGGAATTCGTAATTGTTTTTCGACCTCTTGCTTTTGGCATGGAACATAGTAAACATAATACATCCAAGCTAGTATACTGATTTTATACTAAGTTTATGGGGTGTCTTGAAACTCCTTGACGCAGTGTATGCCTCCGTGTGTACATCGAAGATCAAACAATCGGATTTGTCTTGATTCATCAGGACATCGGAATTCGTGGGGCAATCAGTATGATAGGAGTTGAAATTTTTTCAACTTACAGGGTATCAAGCGCTCCCGTTCCCCGCGCCTTGGGGTTACCATTTCGGAGTTTGTGCCACGGTCTGTTTGCGAAGTGAGCGCTTCGGAATTAGCAGTCTCGTGGTTTTCATCATCGGTCCGCGGTATTTGACTCTTCAGAGAGACCATCACCACCTTCTTTTTCTTCATTTTGAGCTTCGTATTAACGCGGGATAAAGTCCAAAAGTGTCTCGGTTGTGAAAGGGAAAACAAGTTTCGTTAAACTTAATATTCCTGGTCAGCAATAGTTCACTCTTTTCTTGATTCTACAGACGATGGATGTTTGGTGCATAGCCAACCATCATAGCGAATTTCCTTCTTTGTTGCGCAGCCACCCTTGCGAAACACACGTAACTTGGCTGAATCCGGTTTTTTGACCAGTCCACATCTCGGTAGGAGTTTTGCGACAGGATAAAGCGTTGGGTGAACTTCGGTTGGTAATGTAAAGTGCCGCTAAAACTGCTTTTTTTCATAGCGACTTCGAAGCGTAACAATCAGTGAACATGGCACGAACTTGTTCAGACACTTCGTTTTACTGTGGAGTCTACGCTGCAGTAGGTTCGATCCCTTTGGATAAAAAGAACTCTCGCTGATCCTTGGAGCAGTACTCGCGTCCTTGATCTACGGTAAGCTTTGATATGGAATGGCCCAAAGCAACACTGACCATCGCCTCGTACTCTCGCAATCTCTGGAACACCTCGGAGCGGATATACTACTGCGAAGTGCGACTAATCATCAATAAATAAATAAGCTAACGGTGTGATAGGGTTGGCCCTATTTATATACGTCGGAGTGAACTTGCTCTAGAGGGCCCTTGTGACCGTGAATGGTTCTCGACACAGCTTACCGAGAACACATCCATCACCAAAATCTATTTTACCTGCTTCTTCCGGAGAACCTGTGCCCATCTCGTGCTTAACGAGATTCTTTATTCCCGGATGGCCAAGTCGACGATGCCAGAGATTACCGCTTACAGCTCCACACAAGTTGACCGCTACAGTTTCGATGGACCAATCTAGCTCGTAAACACCACCACGCATTGGTCCGATCAACTCACGGCCGTGCATTATGTCAGCTTCTGTCTTCTTGAAAGTGACGTCCATGTTGGCTTTCGCTATCTTCTTCACTGACAAAAGGTTTGCTCGAGGCTCATGTACATAAAAGGCATCCTTCAAGGTCACCTGGGCGCCTTGCTTGTTGAAGCTATGATCGTGCCTTTATGCCAGGGAATTAGCGACTGATCATCTTTCACCACATTTATTATCGGCTCCTTTAGTTTCTTGAGATCAGCGAAACAGTGCTTAACAATGTGGTCCGTGGCACCAGAATCCATCTTACTGAGGCCGGTAAATTTGTACTGAGGTTTCAAACAGCTGAAAAAGTCAGTAAACATTGAATCATCAGCACATGAAATGTTAAGAACCTTATAAAAATGTTATATTTTTCTACCAATAGAAAATGTTGAAATGACGCATTCAGTTAACATTTCGAAAGAATTTATGTTTTGTTCAATTTTTTTTTTGAGTTTACCAAACTTTTCAGCTATTTGAAATTTTACCGAACAGATTGAGCATAACGCTTCTGTCTTCTTGAAAGTAACGCCCAGGTTGGCTTTCGCTATCTGCTTCGCTGACAAAAGGTTTGCTCGAGGCTCAGGTAAGTAAAGAATGTGCACACCAAAAAGTAGTCAACGGGAAATTAGTGGTATTAAATGGAAAATATGATAAAATCAAAAGTAAACCATTTATTTAAGACTTCATAAAAATACAAATATAAAACAAATACAGTTAAGTCAACTTGACCTGTTATATCCAAATGCCTGCACCTTTCGTTTGACAGCTTCCATCAGTTTTTGCACAGTGTCATCCGTCACCAATTTTGCAGCTTTCTGCCAGTTACGCCTGAAGCTTTTCTCATCAATTGCTACGCTATTCGTTTTTCGAAAATTCCTCTTGACCAGAGCCCAATACTTTTCGATCGGACGGAGTTCTGGCGAATTTGGCGGATTGCAATAATTTGGGACAATATTTACACCATTAGCAATGTACCAATCCTTAGCCAGTTTCCCTTAGTGGCAAGATGCCAGGTCAGGCCAGAACAGCACCGAACCGTTGTGTTCCCGAATGAACGGCAACAGTCGTTTATTCAGACACTCTTTTACGTAAATTTGTCCATTTAGAGTGCCAGTCGTGATGAAGATGTCGCTTTTGAGACCGCATCCACCTATTGCCTGCCATACGAGGTATTTTTTTGGGAACTTCGACAATTTTTTTTGCTTAAAACGATCAGCAACATTTCCTCTTTGCAACGAGGTATAAAACTGTAGTCCCGGTATCTGCTTAAAGTCAGCTTTGCAATATGTTTCGTCGTCCAATATTATGCAGTCGTATTCCTTCAGCATAGTGTCATATAATTTTCTCGATCGAGATTTTGCGCTCTTGTTCTGGCTGTCGTTACGATTTGGAGCAACACCTACTTTGAATGATTTCAAGCCTGCACTTTTCTTCACTTTCTGGACGAAAGATGGAGACATTTTCACTTTTTTCGCCACATCACGAACGGAGATATTCGGTTTCTTCTTAAATTCTTTAATCACTTTCTTCCTCTCCGCGACGAAACGAGAATCATGGTTACCTCCGGAACCGACCTTTCTCTTTAAAGTTAAGCGCTGCTGAAAGTTTTTTAGCACTTTAGTAACCGTCGATTTTGCGATTTTTAATGACTTGGCAATATCGCCGTGCGACATATCTGGATTTTCCACTCTTTTGTGCAAAATTGCTTCGCGCACGCGTTCTTGATTCGACGCCATTTTACTGAATAAAGGTTACTGTAGCCAAACGACGTCTTCACCATAGCACACATACATTAATATTCATGTAGTAGTGATCGGATTAGCAAAGCGTACACGGAGAAGACTTCATTAGGGCATTTCCGACGACTACTTTTTGGTGTGCACATTCTTTAGAGGACATCCTTCAAAAAGTCATCTGGACGCCTTCCTTGTTGATGCCTTTGATCGCGCATCTAGTCGCTAATTAGAGATCTTCTTTCGCCACGGGTATGATTATTGACTGCTTCAGCTTGTTGAGGTCAGCGAAACAGATCTATCATTCTTGAACTTTACGCGACAATCCTTATACTTTCCAGTGTTTCCAGTTTCTGTTTTGAAAAACTGCAAAAACTTTTTCTTGGCAAGAATCTGTCACCCGGTCGGTTTTCTTGAGCTCCTTTGCAAAAAGACGCTCTCGAACAACATCCAGCTTCAGATTATCTTCGCCGAGATCCTCCAGCGCGATGCGAAGGGGATCAAATGACTCGGAAAGAATCACGAAGAGCTAGGAAACGATATCGTTTTCTTCGACTTTCTCTCCGGCGAGTTTCAGTTGGCGTACCAAATTTTCAAAGGTTTTCAGATGGCTTCTCATTGACGAACCTTCAGCCATCTCAAATTTGCCCAGTTTCTTCCTCACCAGAATTTGGGATGAAACCGCCTTCTTGGCGTAGGCGGCTTCCAAACTTCTCCAGATCTCCTTTGAAGTTTCCTTCTCCCGTACGAAGTCTAATAGATCGTCGGGGATAAATGAAATCAACAGGTAGGCAGCCTTCCGGTTTTACTCCCGGAACTTCAAAATCAGCTGCTTCTTCCGGGGGTCATTCGTGACAGCTTCCAGCAGATCCATGGACTTCAAGTACATCTTCACTCGATAGCGCCAGTTGTATCCGGTTTCAGAGAACAGTGGTATCCCGTGGACCGATTCCTTGCGTGAGTCGCTCATAACTTCTAGAAATAACGGTAGACGCAGTTGGTAGGAATAATGTTTTATTATAACTAGCTTGATTTGAGACTTACAGAAAATTACAACTTCCGTTTATTAAAGAAAACTTCGGTTGCTATGAAGGTCGGTCGCTTGCCGATTACTTTAATAACGTGTGAATTTGAAAAATGGACAAACAATCCAATTTTTCATGAGTTCAACTTCACCCGCGCTGACGAAACTGCCCATGCAGCATCAATCATAGTAACCCATGAGTCAGCAGACAAAATTTGACAGCTCTATCAGTCGAACTCTAACCGTGATGGCAAAAACAGTGAAGCAACTCCGTTCAGAAGTGTGCGCGATCAAATAACGAAAACGGAAAACGGAAGATGGAGCGGCTGTTAATATGCACAGATATTGCCTTAATTTCCAAATACATATCTAAAAACTGAAATTTGCATCCTCAATATACCGAGGCGATAGTTGCTGTTTTGAGACGTTCCGTACCCCCTCGATGTTCGTGAGAATGAGCACAACTTTTAAAATGTTCTCCTAAATTTACCAAACCAAACACAAGAGCTAATTATCAGCAGTTCAGCAGCTGACCAACCATCATCAAAGGATCCGGTCGTTTGGGGCTTGGCAGACTCGATTCTATCCATTGTACAAAGTTCACACGGTCAATACTGATAAGTTCAAGCTGTTTGCGTCTGAGCCGCTGAGATAAGACATATCTCGAGCGCATATCCCGAGCAAAAACAAAACATCCCTCTACATTTTTTTTTGCAAAAGTTTAGGTTAAGAATTGAAAGTAATCTTCGTATCTCGAAGAAGGTTAGGGCAATATAATCGTCTTTCTAGTTAATTTTTTAATATATGTATCATTGAAGTGTGATTCGATCGACACGAGTGATACAATTTTCAATACGTCTGTCCAACTGTTTGGCTTTGTCACCGACTTTGAAATGGTAGCCCGCAACTTTAAACGGATGCCGGAAACGTAAATCAGATTAAAGGATGAATCTAGCAGCGTTCATGTTCAAAAACATGAAATAAATAGATTCACGAGACGAAAATAATAATCTTTCATCCCGAGTGAATATCAACGGTGATGAAATCGTGTTGGTAAACGATTTCGTTAATCTGCGCTCATTGGTGACCGCCGATGACGACATCGGCAGAGAAATACAACGACGAATTCTTGCCGGTAACCGTGCTTTCTTTAGAGAACGAAGTATGCTATTATCGTCAAAATTCAATGTTGAACTCGAACTCGAAGCATTACAAAGTTGAAGAGCCACAGGCATTTAAAGTTCTGTAACAAAAGCAATAACATCGTGCTGTGCTCTTGAATGGCATGAAATAAATAATGCGATGATATTTAGTATCATTACCAGGTAGAGTAACAGCCGCTCTCCTGCTTATAGTTAATCCCTACCTGTCGGGAATAAATCATTCCCGATGGATCAGCCCACGTCGTTATCAAACCATATTTTCATCCAGAATATGTTCGAAGCAAACCCAGTTTTGCAACCAATCACATCGGTAACCAGATGACTCTGGACGCTATCGCAAGCAAAGAAGAAGAAAAAGCAATGTCGACCAACTCTATTCGGTGCAGTGACCGCTTTTAAGCGCAAGATAAAATAACGTACATGCAAGTCAGCATCCGTAATGAATCTCAGAACAGTTGAACGAAGGCCTCGAGCTGAGTGGATGAGCAATGGACGATCATCATGGATGACTCCAAACCGGCCGAAAAGGGCGTAACGTTTGACGATGCTCTCTCCATGGCTAGTAAGTACATTGCTTTTCACTTTCGATGACCCTTCAACCCCGGCACCGTTCCAGAATTTGGCGTTTGCAACATCGTTCTGATGGCCCTTTCCGGAACGATCCTGACGGCCTTCCTGCTCGAGACGTTGGGTATTAGCTACGTGATCGCCGTGGCAGGATGCGATCTTCAGCTGTCAACCGAGGAGAAGGGCATTCTCAGTGCCGTGAGCTTCCTGGGGAGTGATTGTCAGTTCTCATTTTGTGGGGTTTCCGGCGGATACCCGTGGGCGTCGAAAGGTGCATCGTGCCGACACCGTTCCTCACATTCGGCATAACGGTCATCTCCAGTTTTACGACCAACTTTTGGTTGATGACCTTCTTTCGTTTTTTGGCCGGATTTTTGTGAGTATTGAGCGTTGGGTGAATTAGCATAGATCGTTCATGGTTTCTCGATTGCAGCATTTCCGGATCGTCAGCCACGATCTACGCTTATCTGGGTGAGCTCCACAATCAACAAAATGGATCGCGGGCCATTATGGGGGCCTCATTCGTGTTCGGTTTAGGATGCATTCTACTGCCGGGGATTGCCTTCGCCGTGATCAATCAGGAATGGGAGCTTCTGATCAGTGCGTTGGATATTGTTTACCGACCATGGAGGTTGTTCTTGGTGGTTTGCAGCATTCCCGGTTTGATCGCAGGTTTTATCTTGATTTGGTTTCCGGAAAGTCCCAAATTCGTGCTTATGCAGGGTGATGTCACTGGAGCGATCGAGACCGTCCAGTGGGTTCATCGATTCAACTGCGGTAGAAAGGTAGAGCCGCTTCCGATTGAATTCATAATCGGTGAAACGGAAACTCAGCCTTCGAAAGATCGTCGAGCCGAGTTGAGCAGAACGAAGGGAATCGCTGCTTTGGGAAAACTGGTTTGGCATCAGACGGCTCCGCTGTTCAGGGGACCGTTCCTAAAAAAGACAATGATTGTATGTTTTCTGCAGTTTGGAACGTATCTAACCTCACACGGAACGTACATGTTCTTCCCGAGTATTTTGAATCAGATCATGAAGGCTCGACAGGCCGGCCAGGATCGATTCCGCGTTTGTGAAGTTGTTGACGAACAGCGAGGAAATTTCAGCAATTCGAACTGGATGACGATCAAACGTGCAGCCAAACGTTGGATGTGACAATTTATGAAATGTCGTTCATTTTAGAGGTGATCTACGCCTTGGGGTTTGCCGTCATTGAATGATCATCAACGTCGTGGAAGGCTGTCAATATTGGTGTTTGTATTCGCTGGCTGTGGACTTGCTGGGTTCTTGATGATCTCTGTGAACATCCCGATGCTCGCTGTCTGGTGCTACATGGTGTTGGTGATGTGTGGGTTTGCAGGCAGTATCGTGAACGCGATCACGGTAGATCTATTTCCGACCAATTTGAGGTGACGATTGTGTGTAGGCATTTGAACGTAACTTGTTTTATCTGATGGATTTGATTGTACAATCTAGGGCAATGGCCGTCTGCATATCGGCGATGTTTGCTCGCCTGGGAGGAGTTGCCGGTGCGAATCTGCTGGGTTTTCTGCTGAAAGCCAGTGCGAGTTGACGTTTGCCATACCCGGAACGGTGTTGATCGCCTGTGGGCTACTTTCGTTCTTTATTCCTAACATTTATAGACGCAGAATGCAGCCGGAAATGAGACACAGTGTTTCCTCCACGGTGTGATCGATGTATTCTTACGATATTAAAATGATTAACGAGAACAATTAAAGTAAACTTACAGCGATGAATGCGTTTCGTAGGCAACGTGGATCAAACTAAATTTCTACAACTTGGTGAATGGCAGGAATGGACACAACTGTTGTCACACGAATTGATGTCCCGCTCGAGTTTGCAATTAATTGATTCAGTTGTCGTTCGTCAAATTAATTAACTGGTGGATCGCGGTTCACTAGAAACAAGAGTTTCTGTTTGTAGATGTGAGAAACCAACAAATCGAAGCTTTGGAATGTTCGAACAATCAACTATGGTATATATAAACTAAAATTGTTCACCTATGGTGAGATCCTGCTCTTCTTGCCGCTGTTGTTGAGGCGCATTTAGTGTGTATGTAAATAGATTTGATGGGAAAGTAAACGTATCAAAACGTTATCATTGAATTAAGTTTTCGAAACCAAACGAATTGTTACTAAATTGCGGTCATTGCAATCCCTGTGGCATGAGAAGGTCCAATACCTAAATTTGGCATCGAGCATAGAAAAACAGTTACAAGCTTTCTTTCAACTCCACTTTAAGAGTATGACCATTAATACTAAGTCGTTCAATCGAATATTTCCAGGTATCCGTGTATTTTGCTTCCAAAACTATACCGAAACTACCCTTCCCTTCCGGATGTTTGGTATAAAGAACGACAGCACTCCACAAACAATCAGCAACACCGATGGGATGGCGAACGTTAGCTCGCAGTAATTTTCTAGCAGAACTCCCAACATATTCGATCCAACAACCGTACCCAAGTCGACCAAACATCAGCGCAATACAGACGGCCATGGCTCCTAGAAAAAAGAATAGAAAAAGTTTTCAGTAAAGCAGACCGCCGGCCGCCCAAACAACCTGGATCTTTACTTCAAACTGGTGGGATACAAATCCACGACAACGGCATTGACCACACTAGCGGTAAACCCACTCATCAGGAGCACTGCATACAACGTAATAACCACCGTTGGCTCGCTAACAAATATCACCAAAACTCCCGCCAGTCCACATCCGAAGAACACCGACACCAAAATCGACAACCGCCCAACGGTGTTGATGATCACTGCGATTACGGCGAATCCCACTGCATACAGTATCTCGATCAGCAGCGATAGCTCAAACACCGTATCGTGCAGTGTTTGATTGGCTTCATCCGGTTGGACAACCTCCGATATCGCACCGAAATTCATTCGATCATTCACGATCTGACAAACGTTAATGTTTTGCACCCCAGAGTCCTTGGCCGTCGCCAGGTGATCCACTATCTGCGGTAGGAACATGAACAATCCATGGGCGGTAAGATACGTGCCAAACTGTAGCACACAGGCAATGATCGTCACCCGTAGATGGGTTCCCATGAAAAGCGGAGCCGTCTGGTTCCAAATCAGCTTCATCATAGCTGAACAACCGTCAGACTCTACCAACTCGGCTCTTCGCCTGCAGGTCGTCCGCGTCGCATTCTGAGTGTATTCTATTTCCAGTTTCTGGCTCCGAAAGTGTGAAGTCAAATCGATGTACCCATTGAATGGCCTCAATCGTTGCCCGCATGTCACCCTGATTCAGTGTGAACTTGGGACTTTCTGGAAACACAAGCAGTATCAAGCGCACAGACAACTCCGGTAGACTGCTCGTCAACCAAATACAGTCGCCACGGCGGTAGACGATTCCGCAGTGCCGGAACAGGCAGTTGCCATTCTAAACTGAGTACTACATAAGCGATTCCGGGCAACAGAATGCCACCCAGCCCGTACACGAAGGAAACTGCCATGATCGTACTGGGAACCATTTTTCCGATTGTGAAACCTACCCACGTAAGCGTAGATGGTATAGCTGACGGTCCGGAGATGCTGGAAAAATGTGAGTTGATAATTGATCATGTACATAACTTTGATTGGTTACCTACAAAACCCTGCCAAGAACCGAAGTAGCGTGATCGACCAAAAATTGGTCGTGAAGCTGGAGATTGTACTGATGAAAAAGGTGATGAACAGCGTCGGAATGATCACCTCCGTCGGCCGTGTAGATATCGGCTAAGAATCCCCACAGGTGAGAACTCACGATGACCTCTACGAAACCCACTGCCGCCGGATTCCTCTCTTGGTCGTGATCTGGAGATCTTGATCCACCACTGCCACTATGTAGCTTATTCCCATAACTTCCAGTAGAAACGACGTCAAGATTGTACCAGCCAGCAGGAAAATACAATGTTGAATGTGCCGAATTCTGCAATCAATCATGATAATGAAGCAACTGAGCGAAGGAATCGATTCTGAATCTTACATTTTGCCATCGAGAGAGAGCATCGTCATAGGTGACCCGGTTTGGCTTTTCCACTAAAAATTCAAAATATTTCTAAGTTGTTCATTGGAGGCTTAAATTGTGACTACAACGAAGACCTACCCGTTCCTTTTTCGGTGAGCTCCATTTGGTCCGAGTCCTACTGCGTACGACTGACGCCTCAAAGTTATCCAGCAGGCTTAGTGACTATGGTGCTACTGTTTGCCATGGAGATTTATGACTTGAAGATAACTTCCTGAAAATTGCCATATCTACGCTCTTCGGTGACACAAAATAGCACATCAGCTGTGTTTACACGCATTTGCACAGTACTGCATACAGCTCGTCAGGCACCATTCAACGGGATAAGCTCAGCGCGCGTGTAGCTGGGCTTCCTGGGGATGCTGTCTTTGATATTATCTTGTATCAGTAGATTTTGCTTTGTGCTTTCGTTGTTGTCGTCGTCGATCAATTGCTTGGCAACTAAATAAATTTTCAAACTTGGTTTACTAGAACCTAGGTCAGTGAATGAATCCGACTGCTGGAAACGAAATATTCGCCATATAAATAAATGACGTAGGTAAATACCGGTGCCTTAAAGATCTAAGCCAAGTAACCGATAGTATAATCGATAATGGCCATTTACTCCATTTCAGCAACCTTCCGAAAGTGCTGTATTCTCACCGGAAACTAGATGAACCGAGCACCGTCTAAAAAATGATGAATTCACTGAACTCATGATATTTTTGGGAATCCGCAGTTATTAGATACTTGCAGGCTGTGAAAAGGTGACAGTGCCAGGGAAGAGAGCGGAGGGGTCAGTCTGAGAGCGCAGTAACTTCCATTGATAGGACGTGACTCTCACTTTTTCCGTAGCAGAAACCAAAATCTTGGATTTGAAAACGGCGTCAGATTTCGATTTCCAGCCTAAATTGGCAGTTTTTGATAAAGAAAACATCGATATTGCAGGGTATGTGACAGTATATCTCACTTCTACGCAACATAAACCACCATCTTGAATCCCAAAATGTCGTCAGACATCGATTTTCCGCCTTTATACGCCGTTCCCGATTCAAAATTATCCATTTTGCAGAGTTTTTGACTGCTATTCCCAGTTTCTCTAATACCGGAAGCCACCATCTTGGATTACAAAACGGTGTCAGACAACGTTTTACGGCTTACCTGGACAACATTGTCGAAGACGGCATCTGCCTAGATGGCTAGGATCTCGAGATACAGATCGTACCAACATTTTGCATGCCAGCTAGCGCCTCCTATTGAGCTAAACCCGAGTGAATTAGACCACCACGAGGTAGCCCTTGCCATGCCCAATAAATTTTCTCAAAACACCATGCATCTATGAGGTGTAAATCACAAGAATATTTCACGTTCAAGTTATATTATTTTTTCAGCGGCTCCATCCCGATGGGTGAAATTGCTGTAGCCAGGTGCCACTACCCAACTTTCAGACAGTGGTCCCACAAATTGAACAGCACTTTGAAATTGAACAACTTTCTTAGCACGGTTTGTTTCAAATGCTTCATGAAGGAGTGCCACGTGTGTTCAAGGTGCTTCGAATTTTTAAGCACATCATTAAAGTAGCTTTTCTGTAATAAAACTACTAAACTAAAAAATTAAGTCGAAAGCGGTCAAGCTAGCTTAGCTTAGCTTGACTGACTGCACGTATCAATGGTTGCTACTCCGTGATTGATCAGAATCAG
Source organism: Aedes japonicus (assembly GCA_034211315.2). Taxonomy (NCBI): domain Eukaryota; kingdom Metazoa; phylum Arthropoda; class Insecta; order Diptera; family Culicidae; genus Aedes; species Aedes japonicus. The sequence continues at coordinate 11,902 of JASCZW010013721.1, read as the reverse complement.
TGAAATTGCACAATTAATCAACTGAATGGGCTGGGAGCAACTCGGTTGTCTCAGTGTACACGTTTCCAGTGACTCAATTTCGATGACACAATAACGGCGCCGGCCACGTCCTTGCAATCAGTTGGGAATAGGGAGGAATGTTAGTGTGACCTTTGCTGATTGGGGACCGTGTTTACTCTCCGCATCCCCGCCAAAGGTCACAGGAAGGAGGGTTTTACTTGTCAGTAGGGTAGGTTTAAAGGAACAGGATTCATCTTGATAATGATGTGATCATAACATATATCATACAGTTTAAATTATGTTTAATGTAGGTTCAAAATTAAGGATATAGACAAAATAAATAACGATTACCTGTTTCGCTCCACGTTTTTGAGAGCACTGTACTACACCTCTCAATTGTCTCGAAAACCTTTGCGCGGCCTGACTAGTTAACGTTCTGCTACCATCAATATATTCGGGTTATTGACAAGATCCGGGTTGTTGAAATGATGCTCACTCTCTTCCTCTCTCGCTCTTATTTTTCACACAAATGCGTTCTCAACAAAGCTAGTCCTTGACGCTTGGCGCACCTCCAACTCTCTGGCGACTGAACATAAATCAGTTACCGTTACACAACTTTTCATGTCCAATCTTTTCCCAAACTGCCAATTTTTACATTATGAAACATGAGCTCTTGAATATCACTAAAAAAAAGACCAAACGGGCCAACCTCGAATTTTTACGACGCTTAATCACACAAGAGCAATTTGGACACTGCACCAGTTTAGAAAATAGTCGTTCTAATTTTCATTATGTACTTTGTTATTAAGCTGATATATATCACTTGGTCTCATATCCCACAACTAACAACGAGCAGACAACCATTGAGTACTTATCACCAGAAAAAGATCTCGCAACATCGCAAAAATAAAACAATCAATGCTGATTGGTGCCATACTGCTCAACAGAGTCAGCAGAGAAATCACCGTCTCAGATTTCTTCGGTTTATATTTCACAAAAATGTTTAAAAACTGGTTTCAAAATCATAAGTAATCAGAGCTCTAACCAGAAATCAAAGAGTTCAGACTGCAGAGTATGGTGATGAAATATTCGAATGGTAGACATTATTTTGTACAATATTCACTTCTTTTTTGCTTCACTAGTTCTCTGTTAACATGGTACAACCAAATATAATGACACAAGCTCACCAGAAAGTTGACAACTGTATAAATCTGCTGCTTTTCCCCTTTTTTCCCAAAATAAATCTGCACCATCAGTTGCTTCAAACTGAGAGATAACCTTGGTTAGTTGCATAATCGTTGCTACAAGCTAGAACAATCCCAAACTAGGGGGGAGACATCTTCAATGTTCGCATTAATTCGTATTATAATACCACTAATTCAAGATTAAAATATTAATCTTGACAATAATGTGATTTAGAGTAAATTCGTTTTGGAGTGTACATGTTAGTTTGACAGATTTTCCGTGGCTTATTGGTATTCGTGGGATGTGGAAATGTATAATGGTGTTTGTGTTTCGTCTCAATGTTTACCTTTTTACACAGAACAGCTGATTTGGCGTGATAACTACACACTGTTAATAAAATTACAGCATTGTATTGACAGTTTATGATATCATAATACCGTATAATGATATTATAATTCTATTATTTTCACTAAGACTCATAGTATTGGCATTAAAATTAATGCAAGATTAAGTTGTCTCCCCCCTAGATCCCAAACTATGTTGGCTTAGACACACAGAAATTCGGGTCATTGGTTTATCTTCCAGAATCGAACGGCAATAACATTTATGGAAAAAAAACATGAGGCGAAAAATCACAAGAGCTTACAAAACACGTTCACTCGGGATCAGCGCTTGCTATGATCCTCTTTTCTTAGGTAAAAAAAAGTATTGTTGGTAAATAAAAAAATCGTCTGAAAAATCAACAGGTGAAGATGTTTGACGATTCCTTCAACGAGGAGTATGTGGAGGATGAACAGAATCTCAGTAAAACACAGCGCAGACTGAGCAGCTAACATATTATAAGACTATCTTGATGACGAATTTCTTTTTGAAATTATTTGACAACCGTTATAACATGTTATAACTCTGTAGTCTGAACAAGACATAAAACACCGGCCAGACTGAACAGTTATAACATGTTATAAGCCTATCTTGATTACGAATTTCTTGTTGAAATTATTTGACAACCGTTATAACATGTGTAGTCTGAACAAGGCATAAGTCTATGCTGTTTACCAATATTACAAATACGCTAACCTTACGCTATTTTCTTTCTTTTCAGGTGAAAATGTAAATCAGAATCCAACAGGCAGCGAAACTACCGACAAAACACTGTTGATGTTGCTATGTTTGTGGATATTCTGGCATCTTTTGGAAATGCTCTGCTGGGGAAATCTAAAACGTCGTCAGCGAAGCAGCAAAACACATGTCCGTTCAGCAAGTGACGAAGAAAATTAACAACAAGAGGCAAAGAGTCAAGGTAAAGTCGGACCAGAAGCAGACTAGAAACCGAAAAATTGATCTGAACGAATTGGAACGAAAGTTTTTCCAGGTGATGGAAGGCGTTATTTTAGTTGTGCTATGAACTCAGTAAATTCTACGAACAATTTTCAAATTAGCTTTTTTGTTGTGATGTGAATTATTTTGTGATTGCTGTGGTGTACATGAAACAATGCAAATAAATCGTTTCCACAAATATCACCAAAAACACTTCATCCTTTGTATATTTGATATTGCTTTTTCTTGGGTTTCAGAATGATCTTCCAAAAATATTTTCTCGAAAATGTTGCTTGAAGTTATCATTGTCTACTTCTCGTCGTGTTTTATAAACATTCACTGAATGATCAAAACTTTTATAAACACTGATACGTGAACTACCATTGGAAATGATAAATTTACAAAATCTCCCACGTACATTTTGTGTTGTTCGTTCCACGCAACATACGATTTTGTTAGTTAGATTTCAAAATTTTGTGAGAATTTAGTCAGATTACTCTTTTTATTCATATGGCATGTTCGGAAAGTAAATACTCAAATTCTTGGTTTTGTCATATCGACGTGAATCAATGCTCAAGTAAATGGCTCAAGTAAATTACTTTATTCATATGACCTATTGCTTGGGTAATCCAGGTGATCACCTGTACAACATTGTCGAAGACGGCATCTTCCTAGATGGCCAGGATTTCGAGATACAAGATATTCGTATGTTCAATAGCGCCGCGTAGTGAAGCAATTCTGGACTACTAGCCACCAACCGAGATGGCTTGAGCTACTGAATAACTTTGCTGAAGACAGCAACTTTCCACATGGCGAGGATCCATGAGATATTCCATGTTGGAACCAATTTATACCAACATTTTGCTTGCTAGCTTGCGTCACCTCCTGAGCTAATGAATTATACCACAACGAAGTAGCTCTTGCCCTTCCCAATAAATTCCCTCAAGACACCATGCATCTATTAGGTGTAAATCACAATATTTCACGCTCATTCTATATTAATTCTTATTAATTCTTATTCTTAATTTTATCAGCTACGTGCGCGTTCGTTTCGATGTGTGTGAGGTGTGTGCGTGTGTGTGTTTATGTGTGTGTGTGTGTGTGTGTGTGTGTGTTTGTGTGTGTGTGAGAGAGAGAGAGAGTGAGAGAGAGAGTGAGAGAGAGAGAGAGCGAGAGAGAGAGAGTGAAAGAGAGAGAGAGAGAGAGAGAGAGAGAGAGAGAGAGAGAGAGAGAGAGAGAGAGAGAGAGAGAGAGAGAGAGAGAGTCAAGACGGAATGGAAAATCTGCAACCAGACACCTGAATTAAGGTGTGGGGATGAGGGTGCCATCTTCTCGACCCACTAAAAACCCACCCATGCCCTAGGCCCTGGACCCTCCTCGGAACCATCTCTCGGTTTTATTTCGGGGAGGGGGCTATTGTGCTTGTTAAGCACCCACTATGTCTAACTTCTTAGGGCTTTAGTATTTAGGTGGAACCTGTGACCGGCCATTGGTCGTTTCGCCATTTTTGTTGGAAACAATCTGGGAGGCTGTTACGCATACCGAGTTCCTGATGTACCGGTCTTGAACCATTCTCTGGACCAAATTATCCGGAGTCGTGTCGTGACCGCTTACGGCTACCATGCCTGATCTCGCGCCGTCGGAGCGAGGACATGCGAAGAACACATGACTCCCGCGCACTCGGTGCATACGGAAGACTGTGCATGCCCATATTTGTGCAGATATTGTCTAAAGCAGCCGTGGCCTGACAAAATCTGCGTTAAGTGGAAGTTCACTTCACCGTGTCGCCACCAACCCACCCGGTTAATTCCGGAATTGGTCGGTGGGTCCACCAACCTTTGGTGGAGTTGTTTCATTCCATTTGTCACTTAACCATAGATGAGGCTCTAGTGGTCTTGCGAATACCTCTTGTTCCGCGTTGTTCGAAGCACTCTACATCCTCTTTTATGACAATGTCTATTGGTATCATCCCCGCTAGGACGCGGACCGCGTCGCATGATACCGTTCGGTATGCACTACTCAACGAACATCAGTGTCGATAAGTGCCATGCCAGCCCGTTTACATAACAATGAACAAGGCGACACTGGCCAGGAGTTTACGCTTACTCGCTTGCACCGCCGAGCAGGCGTAATCGACGTGACTGATAAATGACAGTTTATCGTTGATCATGATACACAAGATACCTCAAAGACTTCGATTTAATTGTGCAGTTACCTGCACTGATCGTCGCATGCTGCTCCGATTTTCGATTATTTACTACCGTGTCTTATGGTGGGCTAGCTCCAGTTTCTCATCCATATCTCCACAATTCCAATGAAGTGCGAGGCCGTTAGCACGACCTTTTCAATGGATTCACCACATATCTCCAGGGTGATATCGTCCGCGAATCCGACGATCTTCACCCTCGTGTACATCGTGTTCCATAACACCGGACCCAGGATCGAACCTGCGGTGATCTGAACACGTTTCTGGCCTGCCTCTGTGTTGTATACCAGAACGCGATTCTGGAAGTAGCCATCTTGTACAGGTACCCATGAACCTGAAGGCGTTGGAGCGAGTCGGATAGCCACCCAACTGGCGCTATTGAACGCATTTCTCACGTCAAGGGTGACCACTGCACAATAGCGTATTCCTCGCCTCTTGCGCTGGATTGCCACTTTAGCCGTCTTGGAGAAAGACAGAATGGCATCCACCGTAGACTTTCCTTTACGGAAGCCAAACTGGTTGTTTGCGGTCTGCCTGTACCCTCCGTGTGTTTTATCAGTCTGTTAAGGATTTCCCTCTCGAACAACTTACCCGCTGTATCCAACAGACATATACATAGGTCTATCTGCTTGTTTCGAGGAACAGCTTTTCAGGAACACTGGTGAAATGCCGTCTGTTCAGGATTCTTTCGAGGGCTTCGACGACTTGCGAAATATGGGCGAAGCAATCTTGACGTAGTACAGGCACAGGTGACACTTTACTGAACACACTCTCGAAGAATAAGGCGAAGAGATTAGCGGCTCTCGAATTATTTGAGATAGCATGAGCGTCGTTGTAGCTGACGTTGTAAGGAATCGACCAGGTCCAGATGCTCCGGCAAACTTACAAATGCAAGATCAAGCAGTCTTCTTTAGGTGTTTAAGCGTAGCTGAACAATTTTGGTATGCGTTGCCAGTATACCGAAAGATTGGATTTTTGCTAAGCCGGAAAACCTCGAGGTTGGAAGCTCGCGTATTCCACGTTGTGTCAAGGTAGGATTGGTGGCCAAGGAAGCATATTATACTGCTCTTGAGGCTTCCATTGTTCACCGGCATGATATCGAACAAGACTTGATTGGAGCTGAGTTGTGGAATCGACATATGATCAGTGCTGTAAATAGTCATTTCGACCCAAAGCTCTAAATTTGCCAACAACTCGTTCCAGAAGCTGATTTTCACAATAGCACGTATGCAAAGATGTGCTGCTGGATTAGTTTCATAAATTTGATTCACAATGTATTGTTCTAACTGTTAGACGTAAGACGTGAGAGTGCAATATCTGAATATTCAAATGATATTCATCAATGAATATCATTTGAATATAACAGTGAATAATATAACACTTTATATATACCAGTTAGGGCAATGCACAGTTAGACAAAGTTGTAGAATTGGTCAAGATCTCCAATTGCACAAAATTACATTTTACGGCACTGCATATGATAATCAAATTTCAAATTTCATGCAAACTTGCCTGTGATAACGGGTTGAAGACACCATCCTCAATCTCTTACACGTACTCATACTCATACATATCGGCTGCTCAAACTGCTAAGAATCATCAGTTCACTCACGACAATGCGACACTAACAAACAAAACAAAAAAACGGAGAACTTCTACCAACCATTACACGTATTGGTAGGGAATCGATTACATTCACTGCATCTTACATAAACCACAGATTTAAGGATTTCAATTTTTGTTTTAATCATAGTTGGTTTTTTGTCAGAGACGACGCAGCAACAGCAAAACACGTCGGTTTCAAAGCAAGGCTTGCTGCGAATCATAAGCAGTTCTTTTTAGTTTCATAACTTTTTCCATCTTTGAAACTAGAACAGATAGCGGTTCCAAGCAAACAGAAACCGATAAATGAATCGTCAGTCATTCGATCAGCTCAGTGACCTTTACGGCCCAATGACCCATTCGGGCTAATGACCCATCACCTTCGGAATAGTTTTCAAGTTGGCAAAAATGAACACTTACCTTCGTTGCCATAGCATTGCCGACCAGGACTTGTGATACTTCACTCCAGATTGTCATCATCATTCGAAAAGGCTTTCTTTTTTCCTGCTAGATGTGACCTGCAAAAGTGCAAAGACAGAAACAACATTGGGTCATTTTATTCAGCAGCATAATGTCACTTGCTTCTTTTATTAAGTTAATGTTTTTTGTTTGCTTCTCTTCAGAAAGTTAATAAATTATCGAACAGTTTCATCTTCTTCATCAAACGCGATTAGTCTGTAAATTATAACTCAGGGTATTTTAGCTGCTCCTGTTTTTCCTGCTCTTCTCGTGTCAGCGTCGGAGGAGGAGGGGGTAAAAACGAAAGCAAACAAACATTTGCAGTTTAGTCGTTCCATTTTTTTTTTTGTGTTCCTTTAAAGCGGTTATTTAAATAACCCTCCATTCGAGCTCTCGTACTTCAGTGTCAAAGATTCATATAAAAAAATACTCATACCTACTACTAAACAGCTGTAAATCTTCCAGTCACCGTTTCTTTGTTTCATTTTGAATTAAATAGGTTTTTTTTTCATGTATATTAATAATCCTAAGCTATGTGTTTTAATTATGTTAAATTTACTTCAGTTAGAAAAGGTTTAACGTCAGTTTGTGGGCTATTTAGCATCCACTTGTTAAATTGTATTAATAAATAACGATCAGAAGGAGGGAAAAAGAACGGAAAACAGTTGCCTCAAGCAATAAATACAATCGAATACAATCCGGGACGGAAAGAAAGGGTAGAATACGCCGCCCATTGACCGTCAAAATTTCGTTTTAACCATATGCATAACATAAATTCTACAATACTTTTCAAAGTGGAGTACTTTTTTTCAGTTTGGAGTGTGCAAGAAATTTATTCGTAGAATATTTTGTGTCCCATTTTGAGCTAGCTACCAATCTAATCAAATGGATGTTAAGTAAAAAAAACTTCTCTTAGTAACGCGTCAGATATATAGGTTAAACTAAATACAACGAAACTTAAAAGACGGGTCATAAAATCAAACATAAACGGACAAAAAAAATAGTTTCAATAATGTTAAATAGCAAAGAACTAAAAGGTAAACAGAGTAAAACTAAATGGACGCATTCATCTCACAATCGTGTGTTTTGTTTTGATACTTGATTTTTGATTTCCTTAGTGTGTGTGTGTTTAAAGCTACAATGCGCGTGATTCATTTGCCACAAAAGCAACCGGAAATACCAACCTTCTCCATGGCGCCCCGCACCGGTTGATACTGATGATGGTGGGGATGGTGCTGATGGTGATCCGAAAAGTCCGAACTGTACAGGTCTTCCTCGCTGCTACTGGTACTGGCCAGAAGCTACCACCAGTCTCATTTGAACTTAGTGCGACCAGGTAGGGTGGGACTTTCCGGCGGGGTAGACGGATAGTGATGAAGGCCAAGGGTCGGCAAGCCACCCGTGCCTCCGGTAGGTCCCGCCGTAACGGCCGTCACCTTCGGTTGCTTCGCGGTGTTCGGTTTGAACGTGTGGTGGAGTTTTCGCAGCGGACGAGGCGAAGACTGATCCAGCGAGCTGCCGCTGGATGCCATGACCGTTTGCTGGGTTACCTCGCGTGCCGTGGCTACCATTTCCGGATGGTGGATCCAAGCTGCGATGAAGAGATGAAGGTTAGATTATGAGTTTTAGGGTAGGAGTCAAGGGGGCTTTCAAATCAGCCCCCCGGGTTTTAATTCATTTGAAAGCAAATTAAAAAGGCGGTAGATCATCTGCTTGAATGTTCAAAACTTAGTTTACATCGTCAACAGAATCAATGATTTTGCCCGTACGGAAGGCAAAGATTTTTTTTTTCAGATAAAAGTTCAAAATCTTGGAGAAGTTTGTAATCATGTTTAGAGCGAGAATATTAACCATATTTCTGGTGATTTGAAGTCGAAATCAGGAATGTTCAGTACCAATTTAAAATAGGAGTATTCACCTATTCTAAGCAAGCTGAGCAAATTTCACCCTTCCATGAATATTCTTGTAGTATCTTGCAAACATCTGACGTCTTTGCTTGTTTACTTCTATTTGCTCTGTGATCCTCTATCTATTACAATTGACAGAATAATCCAGAACGGTTCCAACATGTTTTTATAAAGCGTCAAACTTCTCAAGTGAATGCAACTATTGTCGGCAGTCTTTTTTATTGGCCTATCGTTCGATTTGAACTGCATGAATCAGGGTGGCCACACAATCTTAATGTCAAAATTTCCGCATTTTTCCCGAATTTTTCACGCATTTTGGCAATATTTTCCCGACTGGGTACCTCATCTTCATATTGGATTTATAAATATTTTTGAAGTTTATGGAGTTTTTTTCAAATAGTAGCCGCGTTCATATTGCTATCGAGAACACTTAGCAAGTTTATAGAATCATTAACATCGAAGAAAAACAGTAAAGCGATCGAGGATTTCAAGTACAACGTGCGTTGCGTGTATATTGTATCAAGGACTTTGTGTTCTCAACGTTGTTGACAGATCGTAGACAAATATCTGTGCTCCCAAACTTTTTACAGTTTGGTTCACTACCACACACTTTCTATTTATTGAAATCCGCATTTTTGTGCGACAGGATGAGCACCTTTTTAACAAATTTTGTCAAATTTGGCAGCTCCTTCTTGGCCAATAATGTCTAGCCAAAATTTGTCCAAACGATGTTCTTTTCTCTGAAAATCGGCAAGCAACGTCAGACGGCATTGAGCACAGCTGCCCAAGTTCTTCTTTTACATTGTGAGCAACTGCAACGCTCAGATATTCTTTATCTACGAACGGCTCCAGTCACAGACCCAGAGACTTTTTAGCTATGTCCGTGAAGTGAGTTATAACAACAAGATTAATGCAGATGACGTAACACGTTAGAGGAAAAGTTAATTGAGATTTGTATAGTAGCTTAAAAAAATCACAGTAAAAAGATCATGTCGTTGCGGAATGCCAAAACGTCTTTGTCGGAAATTTAAGCAAATTCTTAATTGCCGGTTTAGGGGCAAAACCAATTTCCACATTGAGGGCTAGTAGAAGATTCTATTTCAAGTAACGATTTAGTTTTGACTGTTCGACGCTCGAGCTTAACAATTTTCTCCATAGCAGCTCTAGAGATTCGATCTGAGAAACGACTCGACCATTGCTGTAAACGTCAAGATAAAATTCAGCTTTGGTCCCAGCATCTTATCGGAACACCGACGGAATTCGGAAGACTTTTATTCAGTTTTTTTTTCTTCCTGCTTCCTGACCTTGTTTACAAATCTTCTCAAATAGCATTTGTAGTGCTCTTCTAGCACCTTGCTTCCTTGAACTCCTACAAGTTTCCTGAACTTGTCAGATGTTCTGTATATTTCTAAGATGTTCTGTATACTTCTAGCAAGTTTCATGAAATTCTGAGAAGTTCTCTGAACCTCTAGGATGATCCACTAACTTTTAAAAAGACGCATGAATTTCTGGACAGTTCTCTGAATTTATGGGAAGTTCTCTACTTTTCTGGAAAGTTCCTTGAACTTTTGGGAGGTTCCCTGAAATTCTGGGAAGTTCCCTGAACATCTTGAATTGTTCTATGAACTTCTGAGAAATACCCAAACAAATATGATAAGTTTTCTGAACTTCTGGGAACCTCCCTGAATTTCTGGATAGTTTCCTGAACTTCTGAGAAGAACCCTTTACTTTTCGGAAGTTCTCTGAACTCATGTGAATCTCCATGAATTTATGGAGTACTTCATGAATTTCTAGGAAACAATCTGAATTTCAGGGAGGTTACCTGAACTTCTGGAAAGAACCCTTAAGTTCTATGAAGTTTCCTGATTTTTTGGGATCCCTTAACATCAGGGAGAATAACAAAACCCCGGGGAGGTTTCCTGAATTTCAAAGAAGTATACCGAGCTCCTGATAAGTTCCCTGAGTTTCTAGTTCACTGAATTTATATAATTTTTTTTTCTAATTTTTGAGAAGCATTTTTGTTTATCAGTTTCTTTACCTCTTCCGGTGTTGGGGGACGCAAATACTGTGGGCCGTAAGTCTTTAGGATAGATTTGCAAAAAATCTTCAAGGTCACCAATCCTCAAGTTTTCATCGAGAGAACTAGCTGAAAAACACTACGCCAACATCCGTTAGGCTACAGTGTACCTTCGTAACGGACTCAGGTCAACATTGTAAACTAAGTCATCAGTTGACTCTAGTTGTCGCATACTGTCCAGGAACATCTCCCTTGCCATGTTGAAATGAAGCAGAAAGTGTTTCTAGTCATAGGTTGGCATGTCGTTAAAGTAGTCCTGGAACAGCATCTGATTACCGAAACGGAAATCACGGTTGACATTGAGGGGTTTTCTAGGACGTGACCCTCACGTTTTAGGTTCATGTTTTTCCGCTGCCAAATTACAAATCATCATTATCTAGTACCGTTTAAATGAGATGCATGCATTTACACACTCACCTTCAGCCAAACGAAAGAGCGAGTATTCTCGTCGTCTGCTAACGACGCAGTACTGGCTGTAAAAATTATTTGGTCAAACCAATCCATGGCAAAAAGTTTGCGAAAAATCTGCGGTCTCTGAAAAAAACAAAACTTCTGATCTCTGGATGTTGAATGATTGACAGGATGATAGGTGTTGGTGGGTTTAATAACAAGAAATACAACACCGGTGCGGAGAACGCAAAGTTGGTCTATTTTAGCGAGTTCTATTTAAGTTTGCTGATGCAAATCAAGTATACAGTGGTTCGAAAAATAGACCACCGCTGCAGATGCCCTAAGCGGTACGTTTTAAACATCAAATCTGTTTGTCTAAGCCCTTCCTTGAAAGAATTGTGTACGAGGTGCATACCGCAGCTAACGATGTTGAGGACTTCAAACCAAGGGCTTGCTCGCAGATTCCCGATTTTCCCAGTCAATTCTTTGAACGCCTTCCAGTTGACAACCGGGTCATCGATATAGCAATGAGCTTCTTCAGCTACGCTGGATTTGCAGAAAAATACTGTTTCATTCCGTTAATGAGATCGTTGGGCCGAGTAAACAACAAAAACGCTACTCAAATCATTTGAAAAAGGTATGAGTATGTTTTCTTTCATATGACAAAAAATACCAATGGCTTTTGAAATTCCCGACTTTTCCACGAATATTCCCCGATAATTTTGGATTCCCGCATGTTTTCCGCATTTTCCCGATTTT
>JASCZW010013720.1:0-24758 GCA_034211315.2 Aedes japonicus | reverse complement strand
AGGAGTAGTTCTGCACAACAAACTGGTCGTTTTCTACTCGGTTTTGAAATGCGATATTTAAACGTGACTGAAACAATGTTTACTCTATTTTGACGGGTGACCTAGTTATCAAGTGAGTAACTATTCAATTACTCAATTGGGATAGTTCCCTTCTAACGAAGTACTGAACTACCTGATTTTAGTAATTACAAATGCGCGTAATTTCTCTTTGATCACAGGTTTTGACAATAACATTTCAACTCAATGAAGCAGTCACTACTAATAGCGTGTGGAAGTAGAACTCACAAACGTCCTTGTAATACGCACTCAAGGCATCTCTTTTTCATGCGTATTACTATTTTTCTGGAAATTGGAACGTTGATGAAACATTTCTGTGTAATGAAGTTATAATTCTGCTACAAGTCACTGGTAAAATGGAAGTCCCTTTGAATCTCTTTAAATACTTTTAGGTACTCAAAATACGAGTCCTTAACAAATACTTTTGATTAATTTCAATTCTCTAAAATGATTGTAAATACTCTGTGAAATGTGGAAATCGGAGTACTTTCCTTGCGACGCACTCAGTAGATACTCTGCGTGCTTCCCTTGGTAAATGAGAACATTTCGATGAATAGGCCTCTCAAAGTAATCTCTATTGTTTTCCAGAGCGCGAAGAGAGTCGATTGGATCATCGCTCCTCAGGCAGAATTAGTTTTTTAACAGGTGATGATGAAGCGATGAATCCTCGAGTTCAGTGGAAAATCCAGTTAAGTCCGTGATGAAACTGTATCTCCTTGATGTAATCAATTGATAGCCTGTACTCAATTAATTTATCGTGTGTATTTTTGTCCGTTGGCAAAATAGATGAAAATCTGGGTATAACTAGTTTGAAATTAATTGTTTATGCAAATTCAATCATTCAATCAACAACTACGAATCATCGAAACAAACAAAATCATGAAAATTGCCATGGAGATCGAGAGACAACAGAATCACCCATACAACTGTATTTAAGTGGTAAGATATCAGCAGAGTCCCAGAGCAAATAACAAGTGAAGAACGGGCAGCTGACCTGTGGGCTCAGGTGACGAATTATTTCGCTGTGTAACTCTGAAACAGAAGTGTTCCGCCGGGATTCATTCGGCAAACCGTGAAACGAGCTGGGCATCGTCTTGGGTCGCGGAGCACCAGACGAGCAGTCGAGCTGCTGCGCCGTAAACCTCCGCAAACTGTATCGAGAGTGGTAACGAAGTACGGGACTACGTTGTAGATCGCGGTTCCGATATTCCCGGAAGACATAAAGAGAATGGACCGTCACCAAAATACTGCTCTGGCAGGTATATCTATCGCATTGACTAATTGCATCACAACTGTCTTTACCATCAACAGCGGGACTACACGCCAGTATCTCAAGCGTTGTTCAACTCACCAATCCCATGAACGAACATTTTGGCCGGACCCTGGCATCCTGCTGGCATCAATCTGTAATGATATTAAAGTTAAGATCTTATCCCGTTCGAACTACAACTATATTACATGATGGAGATATCTTGATGTCAGCATATACCATACAGTTTCACTGGTACTCATGTGACTGAACAGATATCCTCTGTAATGCACTACAGCTTCATGTTACGTTATATAGGTATTTTTGATGTCAAATGCCATTAAGCACGTGTTTTTCAGTGAAATCCATTGATGCTGAGTAGGTGAATCTGGCTCTGAATACTCTGTCACGTAAGATAGGTTGTAAGTGTGAGCCAGTATTATGTAATGCCTAATGCCTTCTGGATATTTGATGACACTTCATCTTTATTTACATCAGATATGATGTAATGTATAACGGATAATACTAGTGACGGGGTAATCATCAGTTTCCTTTATGAACCATGGATTTCAGTAATCAATGTGATGAATCTATGCTTAGGATAATGTATCAATCCGTTCTTCTAATATTCAAAGTACTTCATCAATCGTCTGAGACAAATGGAACAGGTAGGGTCCTTCAGGATGGCAGTTCGTACTGCCGGGGGCATTGGACAGGCCATCGAGTGGCGACCTGTATAATCTTAGTCGGCGAGCAACCGAATGTGCATGATTTGATTTTGCTGCTCTTCACCGCTAAGAGAGCTGCGGCGAAATTCTTCCGTCGGGAGGAACAGACTCTGGAAGTTAATTTAATACGGACGAAAGTTTGGTTGTATCTTTATTCCTTCAATGTTGTACGTAGATGACAATTTCACTGTAACACTAACCTACGCTAATATGTTCAATCTAACATTAACATCGGACAACTGACAACACAAACAATGGCTTCTTGTAGGGCGACTACAATGTGCAAAATCCATCAATGTAAACTTCCGTTCTATCGACTAGCAAACTCTTATTCTTCAGTAATGAAACCAGGTAATGAGACAGAGACTCCAGTTGACAAATTCAAGGAAGAAGCCATTGTTTACGTTTGTCACGTTTGGCCCCAATGAAAAACCTTTGGTCAATTTCAGTTGTCAGATGTCCAAAATTGTCAAAATCATGTTAACTATGGTGCTCAGTAATGATTGACATTTTTATTTGCAGGAAATGAGTTATGATCAAACAATCGGCGTTAATAATGTAATAAATGACTAGTCATACTGTATCAGCCTGTCAATCGGCCTGGAACCAGATGTATGCATATATAAGAGGGCATGCGGTAAAATCTGTATCGATGAAGTTGATTAAAAACGAAGCGTGGGTATTTCTTCTCCTTCAGCGCCAACGTGGAACAGGGCGAATCTTTATGAAATGAAGTAACAAATGATCATTTCTCTTGAGACAAACTAGTCACAAACCTGGAATTATGCGCTCTTTGGGAAGGGAATAATCTATCGACTGACATGATTTGAGGTATTCAACCAGTAGAATGGCGGACAAGAGAGATGATTGATTTTATAAATTCGCCTATTAACTGTATCTTTATGCCATGGGACATTGCTAAAGTAACGTGTGTTCGTGATGTGCCGTTATGTGTTAAAGTAATCTAACCTTCGTACTTGACGTCTGTTAGTTGATGCGTCTTACATTAAATGATGTTGATTTTGTAATGGGCTAGTGGTGCCTGGGTCAGAAAACCTTGATCACCATAAGTACGCTCGCCGCATGCGGCGATGAAATAAATTTTCTGTACCTTTCGCGAATCGATTTTTTCTGTCTTCACTGCTTCCTCTCTTGCGCTGAAGTGTTTAGATGATCATAAGTGTGCGTGTGAATAAACTTCAAGATCCATAATTATAAGCATAAATTGATTGTAATGATGATAGATAAGTTAGAGAGCACCTTCCGTACCCGAAAACACATTTCTACCTCGCTGAAAACATATACAACGTGGCAGAGTATTAACTGACCTAGACACAATTTAGTAAGTTGCCGTCCTCGAACAATATCTGATAATGGGAGCAATCTGATGTGTCAAGACAAAGATGACATACTGAAATTTTTGACTAGGAGCAACTCTATAATATTTGTAAGTGTTTCTGGCATATCAGCATGACCGTCTCTGTGCTCATGGAACGACAAAATATTGCCAGAGACTGCCAGGCAGTATCTCAAAACTCGTTTGACAAGGTAATTAACTGTAATATATGCAGCAAGTCTGGAGAACTAAAACGACGACGACCAATGCTAGAAACCTATCAGGTGACATCTAGAATATCAACAGATAGACTGCAGCCTCAGTGGCAGATCACCTGCACTGCACCCCGTTTGCAACTGCTAGAGAACAATTTTAAAATCGCATTGCAGTATCATGAAAGTGGTCAGGTACGAACGTTAACTCTCGGTCATTTCTCAAAGATTTTCAATTTTTACTTAAACATCAACTGAAAACATTGTTATTTTAGGCCAAATATGATCAAGTGTAAATTCACAAACCTTAAAAGGAAATAGTAATATGTAAGTCAAAAACTATAAGATATTTAATTCAGTCATGTTATTACAGCAATATTTTGAGACAATTTTCTATCTGAAACAAAGAACATGAGGATTCAGGCTTTTGACGGCCTAGAATATCACGGTATGATAGTCAGGGTAGCATCCCATTGGCTCGAACTTCCGATCACAGTTATGATCTGGTGTGTCAAACAACGTGATATGCGTTCAAACATATTGAATGCATCTATTAAGTCAGCAGTCATTTACGATGGACTGTTATTTCCTAGGTCATTCAAACTGTCATGATTCAAGTAAGATCAGCAACCAACTATAGCTTTTAGGCTTCTCCAAAGTAGGCTTTCAACCATATTTAGTGAATATTTTCAACGTAAATGCATATGAAAACAGCAAGATATTATAAGATAGGCAGAGTTATCTAGATCATCCAAACTGTCATTAATTCAGATCAAAGATCTTTGGACTGTTCAAAGGAACAATTGTTTTGCAACTATATTCATTGAATGTGGAAGTCAACGGAAATGGAGTCATCCCGGAAGCTTTTTCGCCCAAGTTAGTATGGGTGTAACAGTTGTAACAGCTCATTTTTTAGCTATATATAGATGATCATATAGCTATTCAAATGGAAGGTCAGAAATCATAATTTTAAGGCTTTGTGATCTTCTTGGTAATCAATTTGTCCTGGAGACTAAGAGGAGCAAATTTTTGGACTATACTGACACGTAATATTCAAGCATGTCAGTCAATGAATTTTGGTATCTCAGAAGGCAGGATGTCTAGATAGAGCTGGCTGGCATTAAAACCAGGTTGGTGTAACAGTAAATTTTGGACAACAAGTTACAACTACTAAAGGGACAATCCAAACGATAGACTGACATGACGTAGTTTTAATCGTAAATTCTTGGAACGCCTCATTTGGTAGGTTTAATATGCGTGCAGATGTGGCTCTATTTATGTTGCATTTTCTATTTGGTGAAATGGAGTCAGCAAGAAGGCAACGTATCAGAATTTGCAGAGCAAACTTCCGCGCTGACTAACGGCATCGCCAATATTGCCAGATCGTAGTGACAGTATGTGCATGTTTGGAGACATCGACAATGAATCAGGAGAATCCACATGCATTTCAAGCAAATTCGGAAATATCGGGATAATTCTACAAACCATCTCAGACAGAAACAAGCGGGTGTATCAGCATCTGAAGCTCGGTAACGCCGTCGAATGATAAGCAAACGCAGCAGCTGAAGACAGAAAAAATGACAGACAATCATGAAGGCCTCAAGTAAAGGAAGCAGTTGAAATGAAAACAGTTCAGAAAATTGGCGTTCGGCTCCAAATGAAGTGATACAAACTTGATGGAAGTGACCTTACGTAAAATCCCGGCAGTTGCATTTCGAAATGGAGAGCCGCACTAACAATATTTACCTTGTGTTTTGTAAAAGATGGACTTTCAAAAGATATAAAGATTGATCATTTACATAATAATCTTATCAGTGTGTAGTCAATCATGTTTGACCCAATTTTGATTGTTCCACCCTTTATTCAAACATATTTAATTAAAATTCTTAAAGTCGTAAACATTATAACGTATATCATATTCGTCATCAAACTATTCTTGAATCAGAAATAAGACCAATGAATGTGGCTGGAGTTATTATATCTTGGAAAGAACGAAACAATCATGTAATTAATCTTCAGTGTTGGAAGAGCAAACTATCCTGAATTCAAATTAAAATCACAGTTATAGCTCTGAAGGTAGCATTACAATGTATATTTGACTAAATTAAGTGAGTTTTGCCTTGATATCAGAAGTTGAGATCTATAGTCAAATGTATTCAAATACATTCAGTGAATCTTTTATAAGATCACCTGTCATTATCAGATTGATGATCAGTTGATCATGTGAACTGGTACCAAATGATAATCTTCACCGAATCCCCGTTAATGCCAGAATTCGTCCCGACATTCTAGTACTCTGATCAGGAAGGTATCTTCATGGCTCTTCCTTCTCAGCTGTCCCAGTGGTAAGTAATTGAACAAACAAATAAATCATTCAATCTGTAGAACGTAAGAGAAAGTTTGAGGCAACATACATGAAAGGCATCATTCATGATGAATCCCTACGAGATATTTATTTAATGTAATAGAATGAAGCAAATTAATGTCACTGTTAATTCAGCTACCTTTTTTGCTAATGTAGCCAGATGCACGTATTTCATTTTGTATGTGCAGACTTCTTCAGTGTCGTGCTCGTCGACTGGTAGTATCTGCTCATTAGACGAGAGATATGAACCTGCTCTGTATCCATCGACCATGAAAATCACTATTCAAACACTCGCGCCTATATCGAGGACCTCGATTCTTTGCATAATACCTATGCTTGTTTCGATTTTTTTTTTGCCTAATCCACCTCAATGTCGACAGGATTTGCCAAATGTACGCCACCTTTTTGCAATGCATATTGAGTTGACTGTGGTCAGGCTTTCTGCCGGATCTTGGCAAATCCTTCACGGAGAACTTGGTTGTAGGTGCATCAAATATGCAAACAATACAACATAAGCGATGAAGTTAACCGAAACGAATCGTATGCATAACTGCAGGTAAACAAATATTTACTCACAAACACACAGAAAAAAAATTACATCAGCATTTGAGTAAACTCTGTTTGAAAGCAGCTTACTACTTTTAGATAAACTTTTGAGGCAATTGTGTACGATAATCCCCGTATTAATTTGATTTAGTGCTACCCTCCAACATTTTCGCCATTTCATTTATATTCTCTCAAAATGCATTGAACAATAAATTCAGGCATTTTTATTCAAATCCTTTCAAATAAATTTAAATCATTCTCAGATTCCAAATTCCGCGCAAAGAATTTTTGCAAGCCAATTAATAATGACATTTTGGCACCCTCATAAACATAAAGGATAAATATCCGGTTTCCTTGGACGTTGATAAATCCCATCGAACTCACCGTCAGTTTTGTCCCAAGGTCGTCTCTTTTTCACTTCCCGCCCTGGTCGCTTCGCTTTCGATATGCGGCCAATGGATTACCGCCCGTAGAAAAAGTAAACAAAGCATTTTTCAGAAACCAAACAACGGCTCAAAAAAAATAATTTATTCAAATCATTCCATATCTGGAAACCTGTTCATCAGCGGTATTTTATCACATCCACCGGCAGTTGGCATCCTGCGTCAACCGATCACTGCAGCAGACGACGAGACATATATTGAAAGATTTTACCACCAGCTGGTTTCCTGTGCATCGTGCTAAACAGATCCAGGCCTAACCTTCGCAATAATACAGAGCAGGTTCCGCGTCTATTCAAATGCTCACATATATGATTATTTCATCCGAGCCACTCGTAAATTCTCCCAAGCCTTCGCTTATTAGTTCAAGCGGCAAAGCTTCAGAATGGCCGATAGTGGATATATTACCATAATGCAGCGCCCGAAAATCACCATATTTAAGAACACTAGAATTCAGGTCTCTGGGCCTGTTCATGGCCAAATAAACACAGTAAAAAATGGATTTTTATAACAGATATGAAATGTTTAGGTGCGATAGGTATGCTTAAGTTAAATGAATAGTTACAAATTGTGAGAGCATTGTTAAAAGTACAACTTCTTTTGTCGTTTTCAAACTTTGCCCACGGATTCGGATGGGCAAGAATACAAACTGAACAATGCATTAGGTCTTAAGTAACATTGAGATATTCTATTCGTCGACTTTTTCTTTCGATAATAGTTTGTCTATTAATCGATTTACTGATGTTTTTGACGATCCTTAATTACACTTTATAGGTATTTCCGTATTTTCAACACTTGAATATGTTTTTACATAGCCGTAGGAACGCAAAGAGAAAGTCGACGAAGAGAATCTCTCAATATTACTTAGGACCTAATGCATTGTACAGCTTGAATAGACTGTTTGGGCGATGTATCTACCCTACATCTTCTCATCTTCCTTACAACTTCTCATTTGATCGAATCTGGTGATCTGCTAAATGTAAATATCCATAATAAAAGTAAATCTTTGCATGTTATAATTGTCAAATCTGAATAACTTCTGCAATGTAAGATTGTTGCCTGTGATCGAGACTCGATCGTTTAACATTGATACTGTATCCCATAAATGTTTCCGAAAGATACAATCTGACGTCAAAAACGTAATGGAAATCCAAGCAACCTACGCAGCTAGCTATGGAACAACGGCATCTGAGGATGAACCTGTACCTTCAAAGTTTGAAGGTTGAAACTCATTCACTCTAGGGTGGTTCAAGATATCGATTTGGTTCCGATCGAATCCGATGGAAATTTCTAAGTAAAAGTCAACCTATATCTGTCGATTAAGGCTGTGTCCCAATTCGTCCCAATTTTAATATTCACTTAAACTTGACAGATGGAAAATAATCGATTAAATCTGCTACTCAAACTGACAGACGGGAACTCAATTTTGACCGGCATCTCATAGAAAGTTTGTCGATCAATCACAAAGAGATTTTAATCGATTAATCGATTATTTTCCATCTGTCAAGTATAAGTAAAATTAAAATTAATTCGCGAATTGGTGCACAGCCTAAGTGTCTGCCGCAGATTCGATACACCCTATTGCACACGGCAACGGAAACATAATTCAAAACAAAGCCCAAGAGAGGCATAACAAGTTTTGCCTCCTCTAGATGCGATAACCATAGCTCACGTAAACAAATTCTTTCAAAACTAGTTTGCTTGATTTGCATTGG
The DNA here is from genome assembly GCA_034211315.2 of Aedes japonicus. Taxonomy (NCBI): domain Eukaryota; kingdom Metazoa; phylum Arthropoda; class Insecta; order Diptera; family Culicidae; genus Aedes; species Aedes japonicus. The sequence goes on along the minus strand of JASCZW010013720.1, from coordinate 16,110 downwards.
CAGAAAGAGGTTTATTAATGCACAGATGAACACGGAAGAGGAGATTAAAAGGAAACGTCAACGGAATCGATTGCCAAAACTATAGACCAGATTGATGGCAAAACTTGTCTCGCCGGACAGCGGCTTATTATGCCAATATATAATGGATTAACATTTGGCTTCGTTATCATGAATAACCATATTGACGGTGATTAGAGATATTCGTTTATTCATGAGGCCTTGCTGTGAAAAGTGACAGTTTATTGGTCTGCAGAGACGATCACGATCATGCAACTGCGCAGTGCAGCAGTGCAAATTCTGATAGAATTGGATTCCTTATAGGATGGATGGGCCGGTTTTGAGGAAGCGAGGCCAAATTGTTGCTGGTCATAGAAGTTAAAATTTAACATATCATAAAATAACTGGAACATCTCATACCCAATTCTGGTTTTTCAATCCAGCCAAATGATTTGCTTGTTGTTAACGAGCGATTTCCTCCTTTGCTGAAATCCAGCAATCGGTTTCACCAATAACTGAAAAACAGCAAATGTCAAAAATGTTACTGAAATCCCAGTTAACCTGTCAAATATAAATCACGCATCAACGACAAAAAGTTGTATTGTTATATCATATAGCATTTTTTTTTTAAATTTTAAGTTGTGAGTTCTTTGTTTAACTGAAAGGCATTGAAAAGATGGATCCGAATCTGCATAACTTCATCGAAACATTGAACTTAGAAAGCTATGATTTCGAAGAACTGTTTGGTAAGAAAACATAATGAAGTCAAACTGAAAACACATCATTTTTATTTACATTAACCCATTGAAAATTTACTCAAGCAGCGAATTTTCAAAGCAGGATGATCGAAGTAGGTCGCGCTCCGGGACTGACGTGTTTGTGCTTCGCTGCTTGTTTTATCTGCAAATTTTAGAGAAAATTAGATATTTAGTGGAAATTATTGTGTAGTGTTGAACTTTTCATCTTGATAATGATTCGGTCACTAAAGAATTGATTGCGGTCCAACACGAGGCTTTCGACTAGTGTAAAAACAAAGTGTTCCGTGCAGACGGAACCCCGAACATACAGCCTTGCGGCGACAGGAGAAGCTCGAGTTCACCCGCGTCACTCGGAGATGTTTGGTTAATGGTCGTGGAGCGTTCATGGTCGACCATCTCCTTAAGAACAGAATGTTATCTGGAGGGTACGCGGACCTGCTCTGGTTGCTCGATCTTACAACCACAGCAATGGAATGTTCTGGTAACCCGGGTGAGCTCTTTCCATTTTCTCCTTTTCTGTCCCATTCCAATATTTTTTGTTTCGATATGTATGTATATGTGTGTGTATGTACACTCAGTGGCATGGGAGAGGCCGGGCGGGGTTTTGTTGGCAGAAGACTCCGTGTTCAGCCTCCTGTAGCTTTGTCAATTGTCAGTGTTTTTGGATGAAGATTTGACAATGTTATACAAAATGTGTGAATCTGGTGTGATCAGGGTTTCATGTTGATAGGGTTTATAGATTTGGGGTTGTCGTGGCATGTGTGAGGGGAGTCATTTTTGGACGTGAAGATTTCAGGAATCCGTGTTTCTGTGAGGGGTTTGGGTGGCATATTGGAGGTTTCTTCGGGGCTTGTAGGGGTACGGAGGATTGTGTGGGCGGGATTTGAACTGTTTCCATAGGGTGGTTTGGACTGCAGCTGCGTCGGGGTTGACGTACCAACGTGGGCATTTCCCTTTTTCACCCGATGCTGACCTTGCTGAGGTGTCGGTGCGGGGAGGAAGCCGAGGTGAATTTTATTAATAATACTGTATAACACTGTATTCGTAGTTTTGACAAACCAATTCATACTGAATGCCATATTTTCAAAGTTCTTCGTGGGTTACACTAGTTGTTTGGGATAATTCACGCGTAACAAATCATGTGTATTAATAAGATGAATTCACCTCGGCTTTTTTTTTTTTTTTTTGCACCGATGTTTCAGAGGGGTCAGTATCGGGTGAGGGGGGGAGGTGCTCGTGTTGGTGTGTCAACTTTGACGCCAGCTGTGGTCCAGACCACTTTGTGGAGGTAGTTCAAGTTTTGTCCGCATTGTTTTCTGTATTTTTGTAGGCTGTGGATGGGTTTTTGGTGTGCTACCTGGGTCCTTCACAGAGGTGCGGATTTTTGGGGTTGCTGTGTCCAGGGATGGCTTTTTCACATATGTTGTGATAGCTTCGGGTCTGTAAGTTTTGTCGGCATGAGGTTTTGATCGCATAAGGTCTATACATTAGTTATTAAGTTGTCAGATTTTCATTTGGAAGTATTGATGGTTGACGGGGAGACAGGGGGTTGAGCGGGGTGGTTTTTGGGAGCAGGGTTTTGCTCGGCTTTTTTTTTTGCTACTGAGTGTATGTGTATGTTTGTGTATGTATACATGTGTATGTATGTGTGAATGTTCATTTAATTTTATAATGCATAATATATATATGATCACATCACTTATCAAGGTGAATCCTGATCCATCGAGCCCTACCCTACTAACATAGAAAAACCTCCTTCCTGTGACCTTTGTGGGGATGCAGAGGTAAACACGGTCCCTAATCAGCAAAGGTCACACTAACTTTCCTTCCCTATTCCCAACTGATTGCAAGGACAGTCGACGCCGTTATTGATTATTAAAGAAATTGAGTCACTGAAACGTGTACAGTGAGAATGGTCGGTTACTCCCAGCCCCATTCAGTTGATTCATTGTGCAATTTCACTGATTCTGATCAATCACGGAGTAGCAACCATCGATACGTGCAGTCAGTCAAGCTAAGCTAAGCTAAGCTAAGCAGCGAATTTTCAAAGCATCCTGGAAAATGAAGACGTCAAGCTGAACATGCATAAGGTCCTAAGTAACATTGAGAGTCTTTCTTCGTCAACTTTCTCTTTGCGTTCCTACTGCTATGTTAAAGCATGTTCAAGAATTTTTAACAAACAGTAATATAAGCTGTAATTAAGGTGCCAAAAACATCCGCAAATGTAAAAGTTTCAATAATACTTGAACAAAGTTCTTGGTGATAGTTTTTAGTTTTTTTTTTACAATATAGTCTTTAACAGCAGTTCCAGCTTGAACAGCAAGCTGTAGAGATTTTCGATGCAACAAGGTTAGTTTGGACTTCACCTCTGGGATATTTTTTCACGGCAATAACAAAACCTCTTCATCAGAATTAAGTTAATTGATTGTAGCCACCGAAAAAGGTTGCACATCAAATACGGAATGTCAGTTCCCTGTCGAGTAATCCGCGATTTCATTTTCCATCGATTCAAATTGTGAGTGAACAGAGTAAAACTACGATGCGGCTCATATGCAACGTTGCCACGATTATTTTTCACATTGACGGTTGAAGCATGAACGCATTCGTATCGATGTCGGTAAGCCATCGTCAATATACACAAAAAAAACCGCAGTAGAAACTACCATTTCGAGGGTTAAATTAAGCGCAAGCACCAACAATTTTCAGCTGACTATAAATGCGTTTGATTTTACCATGCCTGCGATTAGATTAACCATGGTGCCGTTGATATCAATATGAGGTCTGTTAAATATACCACAAACGTTGAAGGTTTTACCATAAACATAGTAAATTTGACTGCAATTTCATGGTACTTTTAAAGATATGCGTAGTCGGGTAAAATGGTAGTTTTTACTACAAGATTTTTTTCTGTGTAGCATTTTTTCGATTTCGATTCTTGAATTACAAGGATTCCTGAATTGTGAACTTCATTGCGTGAGCAAAATTTCGTCGCAGATCACCTGTTAAAAGAACCGCAGCGCATCTTGGGATGGCTTGTGTAGAGCACAAGGTGTACATTTCGAAAAGAAGCCACTAGTAAGACTAGTAAGTCTTACTGAAATGGTAAGAATGTCAGACGATCATGGCAAGAAATGGTACCTAGCAGCCGAAGCGATCAATTAAAAGAAGTGCATTCGGAACAATGTTGAGGCTAGGTAATAGAGCTCAATTCACTTAATATCTAGACGCAAGGAATCAGCTCTAACTGATTGTTTTGATGAAATAAAGTAGTTGAACAGTCAAAATAAAGGTTTGGACACTTTACTATTCCACTCTTAATCTCTGCATAATCTAAGGTCACTTTTCCAGTCTCTTTGATTCCCCGCTTAGCAATTGCCCAATATTTTTCGATTGGCCATTTGGTTGGACACCACAAGAACTATAGTCTTTGCGTAGATGGATCCTCCAGAAAGTCATTCCTTGGAATTGTTTTTGTTTTTAAGAGAGAATTTAACCGTTTGGGTCATTCGTCCCTGCCTTGGAATTTTATTTTATGGTAATTTTGCCATCAGATGTAATTGCTCTGCTTAAATCTCACTACGATGCTTACTGTGATCCTTCTAAACAATAGTTTTTTTCTCACGCCAAATTAAACGATTTTACAATTTGCTTATCATGGTTTAACAATAGAATTTGTGGCCTGATAAGCATGATGAGCATGATTAATCACCCACGGATGCTATTCCGTTAATGCCAGATCAGCTGTATTTACACAAAGAACCAACAGATGGTGTTTGGGACTAACATTCATCCTCAATGTGTAAAAACTGGTGACACATTATGAAACAATACCGGCGCCGGCGGTGCGCGAATGCCGGTCAAATAGGGAATGAGAAGGAACGTGCTGACGTGATACTCGCTTTGATGAAAGCCGAGAAATCCTCTGCACTTCCACGAGAAATCACTGGGATGTTGGATAGTTGGAAAAAGGTAGGCAGTAGGGTTCGTTTTGGTTAACGATACGCTCAAAGTATTTAACTAGCACTATCCACCAAACGCATGGGACCGCTCCAATAAGCAACAGAACATTGAACGCCAGTTGCACCGCACCCCGTATCAACCTAAACGTGTAATCATGTATGTATAAACATGTATGTATCCAATTAAAAATATCCATGAATAAATATGACATGTGTAAGAGTATTTAAATATGTAGAACGAAAATGTATTTACATGTTTACAACATTTGAAATTACACATCCTGAAAATGTTGATATGGATATTAAAAATATAAAATAAAATGATGAAAACAATACGACATTCGATTAATGGAATACTACACACCCTAAAACATGCATGTACAAAAGGCATCTGACATCTACTATTGTTACTGAAATGAAAAATTTGGTATGTTTTGATATTCCTAAAGTCCTGGAAACGCTGAAAAACAGAGTACAATCATTACAATTAGCATAAATGAAATTTCAATTAAAAGATGTCCAGGGTGTCTCAGTATAGGTGTCACTTAAACAAAATGGGATTACAGCAAAACAAATCAAAGCATTCATTTTTCATTTGAAAGATACATGTAATAGAAATAAACCATATTAATTCAATTCGAATTTCTCGCCTTTTTCCTTGATAACTTTGCTCAATCGCTTTATAAGCCTATCGCAGCTGGCACGCACGTTTTTCTGAGGAATTTGGTTCCAAATATCAACCAAATGTTTCTTGAATCGATCTGAAGTAAGTCCTTTCGTAGGGCCTATATGTTAAAGCATATAACCTCAAACAAAGTAGTGAGGTGGGTTGAGATCCGGTGAAGATGCAGGCCATTCTTCGCTTGTGATGAAATCGTGCAAATTTTCCGCGCAGCACCGAAGGCACAAGTTTCTTTGCCTTGTGAGCTGGAGCTGAGTCCTGTTGAAAAAAAATTGTTGTATTCCCATACAGCGTTGAAGCATGAGAAAGCAGATGGTTGTTCAAAACCTGCTCGATGTACTATTCAGTGTTGATTTTTACGGTAGGTTCTATGAACAGGAGAGGAAGTTTTCCTGAAGGAGGAAGAGCTTTTCATCCGAAAAAAAAATCTCGCAGTCACCGTGCCGAACCTATAGATTTCTGCTTCTTTGAATCCTGGCTTGCTTTTGACGCTCCGCCCAGGTAACCAATAAGCATTAGCATATGCAGTTAATCAGACATAAATCTGCATTTCAGATGCAACAAGCATTATATTAGCATTATATCAGCATCTTGAATGCTATATGTTGTAAAGTTGCATTTCAAATGCTGTTTAAATGCTTGTAGCCTGTAATAAGCATTTCGAATGCAAAATAGCATTAATGAAGCATTATCATAGCATTGCAGTAAAGCAGCCGTATATTGGGCCAAAAATGGCATTTATGTTGCATTTAAGGCGACTTAAATGCTTGATACGCTGCCGTAGAGACGCTTTGGAACTGCTTATTGGTTACCTGGGTGGAATCGCTTATTTATTTTCAGCGATAAGCTGTCAAAAGATACACTCAAAACGGGACTAATCAATTCCGCTTTAAAATTACCCAGCTGAAATAATCCAACACTGAAAAAAGGTGACACCAATTGTGAGACACACTGTATGATGTTTTCCTAAAAAGCAACAGATTATTCTGAAAGACGTCTTTTAAAAAGTTTAAAAATAAATATATATAATAAGAAATAAATACCTTTTCTAATCATAAGACCACTAAACAAATTCAGTTAAATATAATCCCATAATGCCAGTATTTGATGAAAATTTTAGTTGAATTTCAGAACTTTTGTTCATGCTGCAATGCTGAAAAAACAAACTGAGCCTTTAATTGAGTTTCATGCTTAAAATAAATGGTTTTGGAGTGCGGAGATGATTCCAAAGCGTGCTGAAATGGTTATTTGAATGTGAATGGAAAATATGCAATATGATCCAAAGGTACACAATCTTTAGTCGCACTTTCTCATTTCGCTATTGTCAGATTGACAACATTGCCCAACCAGCTTCTCCGTGTTTCAGCTGCCAGTCTTTTGTGATCATCCCAAGTAACCACTAGCATTATATTATTGCAGTAATTCAACCCAAAATCAACATCGGTAATGCGGGATCGCATCAATTCAACAGTTGTCAAGTAATTAAGCGTTAGATTAGCTTAAGAATGCAGTGATGCATTACTAATGCAATAATGCTACTTTAGCAATGTCTCATGGCATTACAAAAAATATAGCATTTGCTCGATCTTAGTGGGACCCTTTTCAGCTTTAATCCAACTTCAATGATGCACTAGACGTTCATCCCAGGTAATCAATAAGCATTAAATAGAGCCCGTAAGTAGCCCTATATGCGTCTTAACAACAAGCAATATAATGAATATGAGCATTATATTCACCTTAAATGCTATTCAAAAGCAAGTTTTGGCCCACTATACGGCCAATTTAATGCTGGAATCCACCAAAAGAAGACGTCTATGTCGACAATATGTCATTCATTGGTGGCATGGATTGGTAACGTTTGCAAATGACAGCAAGATGACAGCAGTTGAAATGTTACTAGAAATTAGAAGAAAAATTAGTATTTTCCATTTAATTCCAACTACCTTTGCTTATCTTGACAGATACGCGTATTTCGTCTGCAATGTGCAGGCTTCTTCAGTGTCTCGTACTAAGTCGAGTTATTAGTACGAGACACTGAAGAAGTATGCACATTGTAGACGAAATACGCGTATCTGTCAAGATAAGCAGAGGTAGTTGGAATGAAATGGAATATACTAAATTTTCTTCTAATTTCTAGGTACAGGTATTTCAGTAAACAGCTTAAACCCTCTAGGATAAAGTTGAATTGTTGTTTTGCTGATGGGGAGTTTAGCTTTTATAACGCTGAATAAATGCTTAATTGAGAATGCGAAGGAAAAAAAAGTCCATTTTAAATTAATATTTAATTCATTTTCCTGTTTTGCCGCTAATATTTATTTTCCTCTCCTGTACTGATGATGATGAACGTTTGCTTTCTGTTTAGACTTCCTATTTTTCTTATGAAAGGGGAAACTCAAATTCGCTGCAGTTTTTACATTTCCTTGGATGGGATTCGAACTTTGTGATCGACGTGTTTTATATCGCGTCTTTATTCTCTAACCTATATGGAACGTATGGGAACGGTTTTAATATTTGCCAAATATAAATATCAATGTTCACCGGCAACCAATAAGCATTCAAATAGGCACTAATTTGGCATCATTCTTGCATTTAAGAATCTTCTTGCTATACATTGGCTGTCTGAATGCGCAGATGTTGTAAAATAACATACGCAAACCTACCGTAATGCTAGCTGTCTGATACCTGCATTTTTGTTGTTTGATATGTTATTAGAATAACGCACTGAAAATGCTTAATGAAAGTTGTTTACAAATGTTAACAGATGGAACTGCAGAACTTGGATGAAGATGATTCAATCACCAGAGTGAGGACTATTATAGTCTTGATGCAGGAGTAAGCGAGGATGATGAAACGCTTCGAAAAAAATTCGGACAGTTATCGATTTGTTAACAGCTTTAATGAAGCATTTTCAGTGCGTTCATCTAATAATATTACAAGCAACAAAAATGCAGATATCAGACAGCTAGCATTACGGTAGCTTTGCGTATGCTATTTTACAATAGCTCTGCATTCAGACAGCCAATGTACATCAAGCAGAATCGTAAATGCAAGTATGATGCAGAATAAGTGCATATTTGAATGCTTATTGGTAACCTGGGATATGCCCTATATATGCATGCTATTACAGCCTCGTAGTTACTTGGGATCAGTGCCTTGAATTTTCATAAAATATCAATGAGAAGTGAAAATGATTTTATCCCAGTGTAATGATGATGTTTACTTTCCCGGTTTTCATGGTTACCGCTATCACTTCTATGCCAACTACATTTTGTTTGCTGCAATGAATGAAGTCGGCTCTATATGCGGGTCAAAAATTTGATGTCACTCTTGTTTTGATTATCAATCGGTAAGCACGAATTTCATTTGATGAAATCTGAATATCATCTCTTGTGATGATTTTTTATTATTAAGTGATTTTGAATCCTAATCCTAACAGGTATAGATGCTAGCAATGTTGTGCAAGATTACCCTGGGCGAGCTGCCCTTGCATTTTTCTGATCCTGACGGGTAATTGATATTCATTGAAGTTGATTGAATTTCATTTCTGATATTTTGAAACTCGTTTTGAAAATGAACTTGTTTACATAAATGAATATCAAAGCATTTTGAAAATTGAACGTTCATTCTTCTGCTTACGTTTGTTGTCATGAGTTATCATTTGATTTTCGCTTGGAACTTATAGGTAGTCAATGTTATGTTGCCTGAAAATCCACGCATTTGAATCTAATGATCATGATTTTTACCAAGACTGCTTGGGATATTACTCGTGGAGGCGTCAGGTAGAACCTTGTGAGGACCAGAGGTCTGTCGCACCTTCCTTCGAAGTTGTCAACTCACCCTTTGAAGCTCAACAATAGAATTTGTGGCTATAATAACAACTAAAGTCAATAAAAAACGTTGTTCGCTTGTACTTTGAGCAAAACAATCTTTACTTTAAATACTGTTGCGGTTGTGTTATTCACAGAAAAGAAAGCTGAGGTAAATCGATCATCGAAGGTAAGCCCTATACAAATATTCCGCGAGAGACATTTAAACGTCAAAGTTTTCTTAATCTCTCTATTATTATTTTGCAATTTATTAGGAGCCTTGGAGCTTTAAAAATATAATAACTTACATTAACCAAGAGAACGAATTGACATTTGCAAAACTATAGACAGACCCAATTTCAATATTGAAGGGTATAGGAAAGAGCCCAACTAGTCATTTGATTTATTGCTCTTCAAATTAGTCCGCGAGCCCGCCTCCTTCCGCACCGGACAAGAAGCTTGTTCTGATGCATTATTGTTTCGAAATCAACTTTGTTTTGATTTATGAATATTTCTCAAGGATATCGTTAAGAGCTGGTTGTTTCGCGACTTCCTTTCAACAAACGGTTAGTGCAATAATACAAACAAGGTTTTATAAACCACATCACTCTGACCCATTCAACGTTCCCATTTGCTCACGACGAAATCACTTCCATCAACGTCACCAATGACCGAACAGATTTTCTGAAGATTCTTCAAACAGTAGCAGAATAATGGCATTAAATTGAGCAAATGTTTATATTTAAACAATCACAGAATCACCGCAATCAAACCGGTCCCCCGAAAAAAAAACCATTCATAGTGCATTTGCCTCCGAAGTGTGTGAATAAATGGTCTCGGAACAAAACAGTGTGGACAAGTGTGATAGAGGAATCACACCCTCTTTTCGATGAGATGTGGATGCAGATTTTTTCCGGAAAAAGAACAATCCAATTCAACAGATTATTAAATAACTCCACTGCCTTTGAACCACTCACCCTTGAAAATTCAACCTTTAACTCTTCCTTCCTTCTCCGTAAGCCTCGAAGCATTTTTCGCTGCCGCGCACTGGCCTCCCATCGGATAGCTCTCAAAAGCATAACGAACGCCGCTGATTGCTGTTTGGAATTTTCTACTTCAAAACAGGTCCCTCTCGTTGAACTCTTGTGCGACGTCATCAAGTGTGGCTTCGGCGCGGCGGAGTTTTACGCCTATGCCTTTTTTCTGTCTACGCATTCGATAATCTCAAACAATATGCGCGATAATCACCTTGAACGTACAGCCGATGCCTAAAGATAATCATCGTCAGTAAGAGGCTGTACCAGTACAGTACGAGCGTCCAAAGGCATATTAGATCGGTACAACTTGCTGAATTTTTGTATTATTCGACGCATGACGGGTGAGACTCAATGGCAAATCGATCCACCCTCATCTCCTCCACGAGTCCATTCATGATCTGTTGTCAATTGGATGGCGCTTTTTTGTCTCTTCATTCAAAGGTCATCGTTCAATTGGTTTACTTTGATGTTTTTTTCTTCTTCTTCATTCGTAGGATACTGCGAGGGCCAGGATCGTTGTAGTACTAAATACATAGCAAATAAAAGCATAAATATGGGTAACCACCTGTAGTGCGTAGGCATTGTGGGGAATTTATCCGAAGACGAGTTCTATGTACTTTGAGCATTGCGTAGATCGTCTTCGCAATTAAATTCTATGTACCGCATTACTATTAGTTAGGTTATTGACGTCCATAGATACTTCCGAAATCCTGTTCCAAGCAGGCAAATTTTCCAAGGATAAATCAACAAAAAGAAGCACAATGATGTGAGCCAGCACATCAGATTAAATGAACGTAATAAATAATTATTTTTCTACTGCTTGGAAGGAAAGTTACACTAGACTGAACCCTCCATTGACGGATGAGCTGCCACCCCATAGGACAATTCCCGCGTCCACCAGTGTCGCCTATCAACCAAAACCAGTAATTTCTTACATGCGGCTTTAAACAAATTCTATTAATGTGATTATCGTCGTCAGCACGATCACAGATAGATGGATAATTGCGCACTGTTATCGTTGACAACATTATTATTGTTGTCGAGAAATGACTAAGCAGTCTTTTTACAAGACTTTAATGACGCTTTTTTTTTTACGGTAAGCTGCACATGTTTTTTTTTCTTTATTCAACATTGAGGGCTACTTGTCTCTGACTGCAATTTAACGAAAAAACCATCCAGCCACAGTTACTTCATTACTGATCGAGGGTTCTCGAACCTTACCGAAGGATGTGGTTTATCAGCTCAGGAATCCAGGTAACGCAAAAGTGTGGTTAAATCTCGTAGATGGCGCTCGTGAAAAGTGGGTTTTAAAACTGTCTAATCATAGTAACTGATGATAAAAAAATTCAATCAAAATTTGGTCGACTCAAACTTGACGCATTTCCTTCCATCGTGCATTAAAAATTTTCACATCTTTCATTTAAAAATGTGCGCGTGTAGCATCATGCCTCTATTTTGATTTTGTGATTAGCACTTCAGATATCAAAATGTCGTCGAAAGAAGAGAAGCAACGCATCAAAATGTTGCTCGTGCATGGCGGAAATCCAACCTACTCTCACGCCAATTTGTCGAAATTGTTGGATGTGGCTAAATCAACTGTTACCAACGTATTAAATGTGTTCGGTGAACGTTTGTCGACAGCCAGGAAAGCTGGATCGGGTGGAAATCGAAAGCCGGGGGCCACAGCGACGACAAAAAGAGTTGCCCGCTGTTTCGAGCGGAACCCCAACCTCTCCGTCCGAGATGTCGCAAAGAAGTTGGGAGTGGCGCCTCCAACCGTGGATACAGCTAAGAAAACAAGCTGAACTGTCGATTTACAAGAAAATGGTGACTCCAAATCGCGACGATAAACAAAACACGTCGGCCAAAGCACGATCGCGAAAGTTGTACACGACGATGCTGACGAAGTTTGATTGCGTGGTACAGGCAATGAAACTTACTTTAAACAGCTTCCTGGACAGGAATTTTATACGGCACCTTTCCCGGACGGCGAAAGGTGGCAGATATTTTCAAGCACATTAAACTGTCAAAGTTCGCGAAGAAATATCTGGCGGGGCAGGCCATCTGTACCTGTGCCTTGAAGAGTAACGTTTACATTGCGACCGGAACCGTCAGCCAGGAAATTGTCTATAAAAACGTCTACTGCCTTTCCTGAAGCGACACAATTGTTCCGTTCTATTTTGGCCGGATTTGGCATCTTGCCATTACGGAAAAAAAGCCATGGAGTGGTATGCTGCCAACAAAGTTCAAGTGGTGCCTAAGCACAAGAACCCTCCCAATACGCCAGAGCTCCGCTCAATCGAACAATAATGGGCCATCGTCAAGCGGAACCTTAAGAAGACTCAAAAAGCTGTTGTGAGCGAGAAACAGTTCAAGGCAAACTGGCGTTCTGCGGTGAAACAAGTGGACAAGGAGACTGTACAAAATCTTATGGAAGCTTAGCTGAATCTTTCTCATGTATTCTGTATGAACTGAACTTGAAAATGAAAAAGAATTTGACTTATTAATAAAAAAATTGTTCGACACACACACATTACTGTTTGACCAAATTTTGAACGGAACACCCTTTACTGCAGTGCTCTTCATAATGATACAACCACTTATGAGTTGGTCTAAAGAATGCTGCATAATTTTGGAATATTTCTTTGATGCCATATGAAATTAGAAACTCGCATAACATAAATTTGAGGAAAAGAATTTATTTATTTTGTTGCAAAACTCGATCGAAACAGCAATGTTTTATAAAAAGGTTTTTCAAAAATGATACGACCACTTTCATTTGCTCGTAAATCAACGTTGAAAAACAGAAACAAAAAGGTCTTTATAACCTGTTACTCCAACAGAACAGCTGATTGTCTAAAAGATACGATTTGACATACTTTGAATCAATGTCTGCAGTGTTGCCAACTCAATTTCTTCCCATGACTGAAAAATTGCAGTTTGCAGTTTCCGGTTTGTTGAAAATTAACGATTATCTGCCTAAATTCGTCGAACCATTATTCCCCAGAGGTTCTAAATTGGATTTAAATCCGGTGAGTTCAAACCTCAACCTTTTTAGATCTCAGCCATTTCATTGTTTCAATGCTGGTGTGAATTCTTGCGTTATCCTGCTGGAAAATGCGTTTTGCTCTGCGTCTTCTTCGAACTAGTGGTAGCAAACTGGCTTTTAGGACATTGATGTAGTCAGAGCTTTTCATTTCGTGTGATACAAACTGAATTTCCAGCTTGCCGGAGTCACAAATGCACCCCAGACCATAACAGATCCGCCGCAAAAGTTCCTCTTGGAAAAATATCGTGGTTCCTTGCGTAAATCTCGCCAATGGCCATTGAATCCGTCCGGTTCGTCAAAGTTAAACTTTTTTTCGTCCTAGAAAATCACCTATTTTTTTTGGAAAATAGTATCTGTGCATATATTATTGAGTTATTCAAAACCTACAATCATACCTTTTTCCAGTCCTGGGATATGATTTGTCGCGGGAATTCCAGCCGTGCTTCTTTGAGTCGAGGTAGCAAACGAGGGGCAATGACCATTTTTGATCGTGTTATGTTGGGTGAACGTATTAATTTTCGCCATCTTGCTTAAGTTCGGCTCGAATTTGTGAGCAACTCGTCGTTGCATTTGATGCTGATTATACGACGCTTATCTCTTTGTGATAGTTTCTTTTTACGTCCTGGGATCTTTTTCTGGCCATACTTAGCGGGATTTCTGAAGAAAATCTAAGATTGCACCGTGACTACGTCCAATGCCTTTTGCCATTTTCCTGAGTCTCCATCCCGCCTTTCTGCATGCCAAAACTTGTCCGACTGTTAACTGAATGATGAAATTATTATTTGTCAAATACACCAAGTACTCTAACCTTTTTAAAAAAGAATATTGACTAACTTTTTGTCCATTCGCGTCACATATCAACAAAGCCATCTGATTTAGGCCTTTTACTTGTATTGGTGGCACCGTTCATCAATTGTCATTATTTGATTAGGGTGGCTCCATCCATACCACTCGCAAACAGAGAAATCGAGTTTGGTCAATTCATTTTAAAAAGCACTGTATGCTTATCCTCACTTTAGCTACACTTGGATTCCTGAATAAAAATAATAAACAAAGAGAGAGAATGGCCATTGTGTTCAGGGTTGCCACATGCACAGAATGGTCTAGATCGACAAAGATTTTTTACATATTTTTCATACAGATATCGGTATGTAAAAGATTGCAGAATGTATGAGACAAACCAAGATATTTGAAGATTTTTGGCAATTGCTTATCAACTCACAAAACCTCAAATATAAAAAATGGGTGTCGTTTCTGACAGGCGGTTCAGGGAGTTTGTGGGCATAGTCACTCGCGAGTTTTTCTCTCAAAAGATTCTTCTAGTACTTTCATCAGCAGTTTTTCTGAAAATTTGTGCTTCTAAACAGATCCCTCGCTGAAAGACTCACACAAACATAACACGGTTATTCCCGGAAGGTAATTCTTGGAGAAAATACCTGATTTGTTGATGAAATCGTACAGAAGAATTTTTGAACGAATTCCACAATCTGCATGTACTTAAAAATTCCGCAAGGGTTCTCGCCGATTATTTTTAAATATTGCCTACGATGTCTGCTAGGATTCTAACGTATAGTCTCTCATTCGCACGCGTACAACACAAAAGTCTGCAACAAAGATGTTTGCCAAGATTTTTTTTGCAGTTATTCACAGAAAAAGAGAGTTTTTTTACAAAACCTGCCAAATTAATATTTTTTCAGTTTACGACTTATAGATCATTAACAAAAATGATGGTGCCATCAGTGCAGCTTGATAGTTCAGGGAGTTTGTTTACGCGGATTTATGGGGAATATTTCCGTTAAAATCGGTTTGAGATTGTGTGCTCCAAAACTTACTACGATTGAAGTAAAATATAAAGGAAAACAGACACAGTGCTTAAGGACCGTCTAATAAAAGAAAGAGGACACTGTTTTCAAAAAGAAACATTTATTACCTGAACAAATTCCTTGTCGCCTATTTAGAGACAGTCGAAAATTAAGCACACAGTGACTACCAATCAAAAATGAAACTACGCGAATGAAATTGTCTACTATTGTAGAATCATTCAGCACACCCGGCAGCCTGCATCTTTGCAATAAATTCAGCGCCAGTACCAGAATCTTGTTTTTGTTTTGATTCGCGTGGGCCATTTTCCACGTTTCTGCAGTCCAAGCGGTTAGGAGGGGGTACTACTGCTTAGACCAATGTGCTGGTACTTGAGCCGAAAAGTAAATCGTGAGTTTGCATCATTTCATTTCTGGAAAACGCCTTGACTTTCTTTTGATTCCTCCTGCCAGATTTTTGCACAACTTTCTCCGTAATTTTGTACGTTGCAATAGATCAAATCTTTCTAGAAGAAGGTGAGTTTTACTTCTTCATCTTTCAAGATGTCACAAATTATTGCCTACATTTCGACAGGACGTTCAGAGCAGTTGCATTTTATTGTTCTTCGACAAATCTTTTTCTTCAAATATCTCAATGTTATAATAGCGAGCATGTGTAGTTTCCAACCGTTGCCAGTTGTGTAATATGAGGAACCTTCAAGTTTATATAAACAATAATACCGAATAAAAAATCAGATTATTATTAGCGTACTAAATTACATAATAGAATTTGGGCATACAATAAACTAATGTTCAATAATTCATAAGATGACAATAGAAGCTATTATACTAATAGGAATTGTCAAACTGAGACATCGACAAGAGAAAGAAGCAGCAAGTATCTTTAACTATAGAAAATTAGTTTTGAACAAATTTAAACTAATAATATGATCATTGTTTTTACAATTGTTGAAAATCCAAGTATATGGAGGAATAGTAACATGCAAATTGAACGAAGCAAGC
>JASCZW010013719.1:0-24775 GCA_034211315.2 Aedes japonicus | reverse complement strand
GGAGCTGAGCCCTGTTGGAAACAATATGGTCCATTCCCACACAGCGCTGAAAACATGAGGAAGCAGATGGTTCTTCAAAACCTGCTTGATGTAACATTCAGTGTTGATTTTAAGTTAGGTTCTATGAAAAGAAGAGGAAGTTTTTCTTTTCGTGAAACGGCGTCCCATACCATGATTTTCGATACATGCTGACGGCGTTCTACAGCTAGTTTACCTCTTGGAATATTCGCAAGACCTTTGCCATAAACACGACCATTTTGTTGATTAGGACTGTCCTAAAGGAGAAAGAGCTTTTCATCTGAAACTAAAATCTCGCAGTCACGTGTCAAACCAGAAAATGTCCGCTTCTTTTGGACCCTGGCTTGCTTTTGACGCTCTGTCAACCCGTGAACCCGTTGTTTGTTGTACGGCATGCATTCCAGATCATGTCTAAGAAGCCTGCGTTCATTGACGCAAAGGACATTTGAAATTGTTTGCACAATTTACGGCCAGATACGGCTGGATTACGTCTTATTCGCTCCTCCACACATTTGATCTTTTTCTTCTGGTAGTTCGTCTGGCACCATCTTTGTGTTGAATATGGACATTTCCAGTTTCTTTTAACCGTTTCAAGGTACAGAAAACAAAACGCTTACTCACTCCTACACTGCTTAAGTCTATTGAATATCTAACACGGTCTAATCTTTCGCAAATGTAATTTAAAAAGTTGCTCCCGTATGGCTTCCATGGTAGCTGACAAATATAAACAAACGGAATCGCTTATGTATCTTCAGCGATAAGCTTTCAAAAGAATACACTCAGATACGAGTATAATCAATTCCGCTGTTAAAATTACCCAGCTGAAATGAACCAAGACTGAAAAAAAAGGGATACCTATTATGAGACACACTGTATATTTAACCTTCATCGGGTATTAAAAAACTGACACATAAGGCATTAGTCTATATTGACCCGGATTTCAACCCTTTCAGGAATTATAAAATTTCACCCTAGACACAATGTTTATAACTCCATTTGAAAGGTCTCAAAAAATGCATTCGTGGTAGAAAAACCTGATACCAGTTACATTGGCCGCCAGGAATCTGCATGTGTGAACAGATTTGCATACAAAACAGTCCAGAATAGTTTTAGAGAGTTGCCGTCTTCAACAAAGTTTCTCACTATATTATTTATCGTATTTTGGAATTATCATATTAGTTCCAGATTATGTCCGCAGAGAAGGCACTGCAATCTCAAAGCGCTAGAGAGTTGCCGTCCTCTGCAAAACTTCTAATTGTATCATTATCGTCTCCTGACGTAATCATATTAGTTCCAGATCTTCCAGCAGAGATGGAGCTGTTGTTTATGTTTGGAATGAAACTTGAGAGACTTTTCGTCTTCGGCATAGTTTTTGGTGTGTAATATGTCTGTTGTC
This sequence comes from Aedes japonicus, assembly GCA_034211315.2. NCBI lineage: Eukaryota > Metazoa > Arthropoda > Insecta > Diptera > Culicidae > Aedes > Aedes japonicus. Next base: position 23,361 of record JASCZW010013719.1, on the reverse strand, counting down.
ATTATCATGTTATCTGATTTTTCCGCAGATATATTTTTGTCAAATAAAACTCTACTCAATAAACACCAGTGTTGAATCATTGCTAGTTTAAACAAATTTGGAGAAGCCAATCAGCTTTCTGGAAGAAGAAGTGGAACAATTTCTCCAAATTTGTTTGAACTAAGTGATTATAATGATACTTATGTTTGTTGGGTAGAGAGTGGCCGTCTGTAGTGCCAATTTTCATTGCATTTTTAAGACCCATCAAATGGTGCTTAAACATTGACTCTAAGTCAAAAACAACCACCTTAACTGATTTTAAAAACAATATTTTTATGCAAAAATGCAAAATTCCGTGAAAAAGTAAAAGTCAGAAATTTAAGCCTATCTCTTAGGAAGGTTAAACCACTTGACATCGATGTTTGAAATAAAAATCATGATATTTTTATTTTTTAAATAATAATGATAAGAAAATACGTAACCATTTATTTTTAATATTCCTTGAATTTTACTGGTTGCGTTCTAACTTTATTTGATTTATTCTATGAATCTGGGTTATCCTTATTCTGGATTTAGATTGAATGCTAACAGGTTCAAGGTTCAAGGGTTTGCTCAAAGTTTCATTACTAGAATCGAGCAAATAACCTACCGATATATGTAATGATTGGCTCATGTTGAGAGCGTTGAAACTTTGCCTCGAACTCAATTTCTGGAGAGGGAAATACACGCTCAAAATCGCTATCTGATGAATGTATTGTTAAAATTAGAATGCCAAAAAAATATTTTCGTTTGAAGCATACTTTCTATTTCCTTAAAATTATACTTGTGTTTCAAGCTGAACATCGATATTTTTTATTTAAATGAATGTTATTTGTATAAGTGATAATATTTAATATCCTCAAATCTATGTCCGAAAAGCGTTGAAAATAGCCACTAAAGGGCGAACACACAATTATTGCAACATAAATAATCCATTTGTATAAAAATGAATTATGTCTGTCTGAAAGTTAAATATTTGAAAACCAATGAACCGATTGACGCGAAAATTTGAATAAAGGGGGTTTTGGGCCCGGAAAAGTTTCTTATGATAGTTAGAGACCCCTCCTATCTCCAGGAAGGGGGGGTCCAATACAAATTATACAAAAATTTCAGCATTACTCTAGAACTACTCAAGCAAAGAAAACCAAATTTAGCATGGGAAGTTTTTAGAGACAAGAAATATTTCATTAGTAGTTTTAGACCTTCTCAGAAGGTGAGGCTTTTACACAAATGAAACATAAGTTTCATGTATAACTCAAAAAAATAATCAATCAAATCGAACCAAATTTGGTATGTGGGATTTTCTGGAAGAAAAAACTGTTTCTACGGTGGTTTAAGACCCTCCCTCTCTTAGAAGGGGGCTCCCATGCAAATGAAACACAAATTTCTGCATAACTCGAGAACTATTTAATAATACATATGGAACCAAATTTAGATTTTTGAGGCAAGGAATGTTTCTACGATGGTTCGAAATCCCCCCCCGTCTCTGGAGGGGGGGCTCTCACATCAATGAAACATAAATTTCAACCAAACATGGGAGTCAGCTAGGCAAATAAAACACAAAATGTGTATTTCTCGGATAAGCAGCATGTTCTCTCATAGAAGTTTGAACGCCTTCTTAGCCAAGAATGGGGATACTTGAGTTACACGCACTGCTAAATTATGCACAAGAAGTTAATCTTAGGTTATGCAAGAGAAAATTACGTTTAACCTGACGACATAGTTTGAAGATAAAGGGTTTTTTTTGTCTATGAAATGCTTCTATGCAGAAAGAAAACCAAGGTAGAAACTGACGACCGAGGGTGAAATTAAAAACACACATCTATGTTTATTTTTGCACAAAGTACACATGTTATAGACTGTTTCGATAATTATAAATGACACTAAAGATCAACCGTCAATTCAAATTGCGAGCAGTATTAAACCAACTTTTGACTGCAACCCTAGGGGGGAGACATCCTTAATTTTCGCATTAAATCGTATTATGATGCTACTAATTCAAGATTAAAATATTAATCTTGGCAACAATGTGATTTAGAGTAAATTCGTTTTGGAGTGTACATGTTAGTTTGACAGATTGTCCTGTATTGACTCTGGCTTATTGGTATTCGTGAGATGTGGAAATGTATAGTGGTGTTTGTGTTTCTGTCTCAATGTTTACCTTTTTACACGGAACAGCTGATTATGGTGATGTCAAACCTAGCTGAAGTATGGAATGTTATGGTAGTTTGACGTCATCACCCACGTGCTCAGCAATGTTTGCAATATTTTTGCTTCCAACACAAGTAAACTGCTCGATGTGCCGGACCTAAGCTGAACGACATTGACTTGCCACTAGGTGACGACTCCGCCATACGTCAACAAATTAAAAAAAAGCAAACCATGCGCGATAACTATACACTGTTAATAAAATTATAGCATTGTATTGACAGTTTATGATATCATAATACTCGTATAATGATATTATAATTTTATTATTTTCACTAATACTCATAGTATTGGCATTAAAATTAATGCAAGATTAAGTTGTCTCCCCCTAGCTGCAACCTGTTGTTTGCCTCCAAATTCAAATTGACACGGAAGCTTTGAAAATTCCGTGGTATTTCTCCTGAGCAGAGAAAACGGATTGTGCACAAACGATGCTATTTCGTAGATTCTCCGGGACGGAAGGGAAAGGATGTTCCTTGCTAAGTGAAAGCCATTTACACCGAAAAATTCGGCAAAAAGGTAATGATGTGGCAGGCCATATGTGGATGTGGAAAAATATCTCGTCCATTCGTTACGCCAAACACAATGGCATGGCAAATTTACGTGAAGGAGTGTCTGCAAAAAAGATTGGTCCCCTCGATCAAACAGCATAACAAGCCTTCAATCTATTGGCCTGATCTTGCTTTTTTTCCATTACTCTAAATATGCACTAGAGTGGTACAAAAGGAACAATTTCGTATATATGCCAAGGGAGATGAATGCACCAAACTCACCCAACGATTTATCCTATCGAAACTTTCTGGGCTTTGACGAAGGCGCAGCTGAGAAAACACATGAAACCAGCGGATAGTGTTGAAAAATTTAAGAAAGATTGGCCAAAAGTGGTGAAAATGGCAGGAGGAAGCACTGTGCAGAAGTTTGTGAGTAGTGTTAAGGGAAAAAGTTAGAGAAACTATCCTACGAAAAATCAAGCAAACTGAAATAAAGGTGGAAAGAAAACATTGTTATTCACTATATTTGAGAGTAAAATAATGAACAATCACAGTATGGTCTTTTTAATTTGAGAAAATAGTGTTTTTACATTTTTCGGGAGTAGTCTATATCTGGCGTGATAAGGAAGCAACTTAGGCCTCCTGACTATTTCCGTATTCATCACAATGAGCTACCGAAGGTACTGTCCTCACGATGCCGGTTATTTTAAGGCCGATGATGTCAACATCTACATGGACCTACGCTTAACTGGCTGGCTTTGGCGTGCTGCAAGAGCTCAGTAGGGATTCTTTGTCAAGATCCAAAGCTACAGAGTCAGTTACATTATGGTAGTATAAACATCAATCAGCTAGTTTTTCTACTGTATTGTATTGTATAATTGTTGCAGGGAACCTCATGGAATTAAAAATGGCCTCATCGCTATTATCACCCAAATCACCGTATTAACGTTTGCATTTAAAAAAATGGACGAAAATAGCCGATTTTCATGGGTTTACCTTCACCTGCACTGACGAAACTACTCAAGCAGCATCAATCATAGTAACCCATTGAGTCAGCAGACAAAATTTGAAAGCTCTATCAGTCGAACTCTAACCGTGATGGCAAAAACAGTGAAGCAACTCCGTTCAGAAATGTGCGCGTTCAAAGAATGGCACCCCGCCGCGTCGAAAACGGACATCGTGCGGCACTTTGTGGACGCCGGATACGCCCGTTCCGGCATCTACAACATCTTGGCACTATTAGACAACAATCAGAGCATCGAAAGAAAGCCTGGTTCCGGACGGCCGACGACCCTGAGCGACAAGAAGCTCCAAAGGATGCTGAAGAGGAAGACCGGAGAAATAGTGGCTACATCATTGCGTGCACTTGGCCGGGAGGTCGGTTCAACCGGCCAAACAGTGAAAAGTACCTGGCGAACATGAACATACATGTCAGGAAGCGGAAGTCGCGTCCACTGGTTTCGAGCTGCAAGCAATGATGCAGCGGCAGCGGCTGAATAAGATGGTCAACTCGATTTTCCCGGCGAATCGCGACGTGGCGGTGGTGATGGACGACGAGACCTTATCTCACCTCTGGATGGCAACGACTGGCAGGGCACTTCGTATTTTACTTCCCCACGAAGGAAGTGAGCTCCGAGGTGAAGTTCATTTCACACACCAAGTTCCCAAGCAGGTGCTGCTGTGGCTGACAATCAGCGAGAAGGGGATGTCACAAGCCGCTCTTCTTCGCTCCGGACTGGCCGTGAACGGGAAATTTATAGTAACGAAACGCCTGCCGGAAGTTGCGTTGTTCATCAAGAAATACCATAAGGGCGAAGACGCGGTGTTCTTGCTGGATCTGGCGTCGGCCCACTACTCCAAGCGATCCAGCTCAGTAGCGTAAGACTCCAGCAATTTTGTCGCGAAAACTGAGGCGGAACTGATAAATAAAACGAAGAAAGAACTCAAAAACATGCCTACACGCATTGTTTTCGTCCGCCATGGCGAATGCTCCGTTAACCGCCGGAAGGGGCGCTCGCAAGGGCGTAGAAATTTTTTTGCAAGTAAGCTTAAATAATTACCTGCCATGGAAATTTATCAAAAGCAATTATCTGTCTTACCTTTTCCGAAAAAGTCCATTTTCTTATCTGCACCACACAAGACATTCATATTAAATGGTTATGGTGATGCTAGAAACGGAGCCGCACATCGAAATTTTAGATATAATTATTCTATAAACGGTGTATAATTTCAAATCATCCATGGAATACCTACATTGTATAATAATTTTACGATAGAGTGGAGCTTGGTAGGATAATACCGTCTAAACTTTCGTTCATAATGGATACAACGTCTACTAGGTGGGGTGAAAAGTAACTTCCTTGACCGCCAAAATGCGAAAAGGTTCCTTGTAGTTCGTTCACATTTAGGCATATACGCCAACTTTTAGTGCGATACTGCCCTTAGTTTTGTTTGATAGCTGATTGTTGTTGACGTATTTGGCATCATACTGAAAATGGATAAAAACGCTTTTCGTTCACAAAACATTATTTTTCAAGAGGCAAAACGTCGAAGGAAACAAAAGTTCGATAAGTGGTATCAGACAAATGCTGCGTCAGATTACACCGTTGAATATTGGTTTGGAGAGTTTCGTGGTGGCCACAACTCCACTACCGATCAAGTCCGGCCACAACTCCACTACCGGATCAAGTGCAGGTCCTCCGATGCGGTTACAAAGGACAATGTCAAAAGAGTTCATAAAATGGTGTTGGCTGACCGGAAAGTGAAGGTGCATGGAGATGGCAGAGGCCACCAAGATTAATACTAAGCGCACACGCCAGTATTTTGGGACGAGATTCTGCAAATGCAAACGCGAGGGCATTTTCAAACAATGTTTAGACTTGCTGGTGCGGAATTCGGAAGGACTTTGGCGTCGATTGGTAACTGTTGATGAAAACTGGACTCGACTATTACACACCAGTAAACAGAATGAGCGCCCGGCACAGGACTGAAGCCGGCACGAGTGCTCCGGAGCGGAGGCTTAATGGGTTCGAAAAAGATTTTGACGTTGGATTGCGGATTGTCATGACATACTCTTCGTGGACTACCTTGAAAAGAATAAAACCATCAACAGCAAGTATTACTGTGCATTATTAGAGCGGATTGAAGGCCGAACTGTCGGCAGAAATGGCCTTGCACAAACAGAAAAACAATTTGTGTTCTTTGCAAGACAATGCGCCGGAGCACAAGAGCATCACAACCACGGCTAAAATTGCAGACCCATCATTAAACTCAGTTATAATAAAAGTATTAAAATTAATAGACAATTCTATGAATAGCAGTAATTTAATTGAAATTATGCAAATTCAATACACGGTGTTCAATAAGTTCGGATACACTTTCAAAATTTGTTAAAAAAATGAAAACATGTTTTTTACCCTTCTTACATCAATAGAAGGGTATTAAGATCGCTTGAAAACTCGACTTTTTATCCGAGGCCCACAGGGCCGAGTGTCATATACCATTCGACTCAGCTCGACGAACTGAGCACATGTCTGTGTGTATGTATGTGTGTGTGTGTGTGTGTGTGTGTGTGTGTGTGTGTATGTGTGTGTGTGTATGTGTGTGTGTGCGTTACAAATAATGTCACATCGGTTTCTCAGCCATCTGTGAACCGATTTCAGTTCTGTTGACGGCAAATGGAAGCTACAACATTCCCATAGAACGCTATTGATTTTTTTTTCATTCGGACATTTCGTTACGAAGATATGAACGAAACAGTACTTGAAGGCCTATTATAATAGTAATCAAACAGTTTAGTCTCCGATTACATACTGAGCTATTTGTGTACCGATTTTAGTTTTGTTGGTGCCAAATCAAAGCTATGATATCTCCAAATAACTGGTCAAAATTTCATTATGATTGGATAATTCTTCATGGAGATATGACCAAAACAATACCTGAGAGCACATAATTGTGAGATGACAATATACTCGTTGCAGTGCAAAACCGAACAAGACCAATCACACCAATCGATGCCGCTTGCATTCTATTGTGTTGTATCTGGAGCGTTGTATAGCACATACAGCGGACTAGCCACACTATGCGACTGTATAGAATTAGAGCAGCATCGATTGGCTCGAGTGGTCTGGTTTTGAACTGCAACGAGTATATTCGAAAATTACACAAAGTCTCCATTTACTATTTTCAACGAATATGTACTTATTAAGCATCTTGAATCCATATCGATAATCAAAATTGACACTTAGGATTGTCTAATAATGCATTCTATGGACTAATTGTATGAAGTTTCCAATATTTATGTAATTTCCCCTTCTATATAAATAACATAAACAGGTCATTAATGATTAATAATGGTAATATTTTAATCACATCGATGAACAATCCGTCAAGGATTGACAAATAGTTCATTCTAAAAACTGATTGTATGACATATCGAATATTCTTGGATCTTCCTTGAATTTCTGATGAAAATATGTATCCAGTACAATATTGGCCACATTTGAGTTCATAATTCTGATGAAATGTAAGAAGGGTTCAGTCTCACCATCGGTGGATTAATGCGGGTTTTTATTTTTTGGATTTATGTTATTGAAAGCTATGTTTACAAGGAACGTTTACAACATTTCTCTTGGAATGACCCCCCCTTTGTACTCCTTAACGAGCTTCAAACGTTTCTCGAACGCGTCGCAGGCGGCACGCACGGACTGCATGGGCATTTCGTCCCAGATTTTGAGAATTACCGTCTTGAAATGATCCAAAGTGCTGACCTTGTATTCGTTCAGCTTCGCCATCATACAGGACCAAACAAAAAAGTCGAGAGGATTCAAGTCCGGGGAGCTGGGAGGCCACAAAGTTTTGTCCAGAAAGTCGGTTAAATTGTCCTGACACCAGGCTTGAACCACATTTGCCGTATGGGCTGGTGCACCGTCCTGCTGGAACACGTAGTGCCCGATCGCCGTAGAGGCTTCGGAGACTGGGGGCAACAACCTTTTCCAAAACCTCAGTTTTGTAGTACGCCGCGTTGATTTTGACGTTTTTTTCATTAAACACCAAGGGTAGCTTACCACGTTTGCATACTGCCCCCCAAACCATCACCGACGCGGCACTTTGGAACCGAGGGATGTTTATATTGGATTCAGGAATGCTGTCCCTCGATGGCGCCCACACCCGGTCATTTTGCACATTGTGCGGCTGCTGCAGCACGAACAGTTTCTCGTCCGAAAAACATGCGGCCGACTGGATCTCGCACGGTCATTGGTCGAGGACGTCTCCCGGTATCGCCTGATGGTCGTGTAGACAAAGTTCCGCTTGACCCCATGCGATTTCAGCAGCCGGAATATATCGCCGGGTCGCTCACCGTTCAAAAAACGCTTAATTACGAAGTCCCGATACTCTTTCATCGCGCGTAACAAACGAACAACAACTAACAGAATGTCAACACCGCGCACATTCGGTAGCGTATGAATGAAGCTAAAGCTGACACCAATACCAATGCAGAATATGTACATGGCGCATACCTACGCAATGATGAAAACTTGTATTCGAACTTATTGAACACCGTGTATTCTATGAAAATAAGGAAAGGTGTTGAAATTAAAGTTAAAATGCTACTACTAGTGGGTTCAAATGCATTTCTGGTTCCCATCACCCCTGGCAACACTGGTTTGCATCTTTTCCTTTTGGATAAAGATCCCTGGGACCCTGTAGTGATCAAGCTACCACGAGCCTAGGGGTTTCTTCCGCAAATTAAAGACAAAACTATTGAAAAGGGTCAAACACCGAGATGCGAACAAATCGTTTATTAGTTTTATTCAATACATCATGAGGATCGTTTGCATCATAGATAAATTTTACCATTAGTGAAACCATTATAGAAAGGGCCTATCACAAACACATGCATCAATTATGATGAGGCCGTTATTTCAAAAGGCCTTATGGTTGACATCAACTGAACACTTTGAATAGTGCCCTTTTAAATGAAAAGCCTCAGCACGTTGGCATTATTAAAAAAAAACCGACAGTTGAGAGGCATAACAAAAAGGGCTCATGATGTTTTCAATGTTGAATTGGGCGTTTTATTTTCTTTTCGAGTTTTGTGGCAAACTTGATCAATGCAAGACAAACTGATCTATTTTCTAGAAATAGGATTTATTAATGTAACGTTTAATTTGATTATCGTTTTTCTATTTGTTTACATTTTGAAGTTAGGATCTTTTCAATTGTTGATCTTGAAGGTCTCGTGGCACAAAAGTTATCCATGTAAGCCTCCAATCTTATCGGATAGGTGAACTCTTCCTCTTCGAAATGACCGTGGTGGATTGATAACGCTAGTTTTCACGGAAAAACCCTTTGTTTACGTTGGTCAGTTAGGCCCTAATCAAAAATCTTTGTTGAATTCATTGGCTATCAATTCAATGCAAAAAGTGAGGACTTAACAGAATTTATCATTTGCAAATTATCGCATCCAGAGAATCTGTTTTCTCAATGAAAGTAGATGAGTCGAGTTTTATTCAATTGACGTTTGTTTTAGAAGGCACAAACGTCATATGAGAAATAGTATTTGATTTGAACTGAGCTTTTGTAAGTAACACGCGGAGCTAAATAGGGGTCAGTCGTGAAATAACGGTGGGTGAATAATACATTTTCTGCAGATTCATGTGTTGCTCACGAGAGTAAGTAGAACAATTTGAGAAACGAGCCTGCTTTGCGTATCGGCTGTAAACGGTTGTGTCGATACTTTGTTGCGCACTATTCCTCTATCAGGTATAGCGCATTATCTATTGTTCAGCGGTGCGAGTGTTCGAGTGAGCGACAAAATAGAACAATAAAGTTGCGGTCAGGTGATACATGTTGGTTGCTGTGGGTGTAGATCGTGATTGATTTTGTAGTTGGTTTTGACCCGTACTATTGTTTCACCATAGTCGCCGAATCATCATAATAAGGATTTCCTTGTTTTACCAATGAAAATAGTGAAATATGATTGTGATTGTACTGTGCTCGAGTGGTCTGGGTCATTATTAATTAGCTATTTAATTACGACGTATATTATTAGTTCACCATATGCGTCGTATCACCTTGATGTCGGTTTTGCTATCGGGCATAGCGTGTTATCTATTGTTCCGCTAATTTCTAGATCACCAAAATAGTCAGAAGGTCGAAAGTAACATTTGTAAACAATGAATTCTAGCGTATTTTACTGGGATCTGCTTGCACTCACAAACAAAATATCACCAAATACAGATACGGGGCTTTATTACCTTCCCGTGAAATGGATATAGATGTTAGCAACTTGTCATTTCCAAGAAATTGACGTTATAAGCCATTGTTTACAATTGTTACTTTCGACCTTTTGACGATTTTGGCTAGATTTATTGTTCGGTGGCGTGAGAGCGTGTTCGATGCTTTGTTGCGAACTGCCTTTACTATCGGGCATAGCGCTGTATCTATTTTTTTTTCGAAGAGGTTGTGTGCGCTCTCGATCTGAACAAGCGATTGGTACAAAAAGAGTGTTCGTTCTGTTATTTGCGGAAAAGTCATTATATGGAAGGGTTCCAGTGAGAAACTGGACGGACGCCTGGGTACTCGTACTCGGAGTTGAGTACACGCGACTCGTGAGGTACCCGAGCAAAGGTTTATACTAAATTGATAACAAGTTCTGATATCAGATTAGGGAACGTCCATTAATTACGTCACGCAAAAATTGACTTTTTATAATCCCCCCTTTGTCACGTTTTTTGTATGGACCATCAAATTTTTTTGTGTGGATCGTCACGTTTTCCCAAACCCCCCCCCCCCCCCCTCTCCTCCTTTACTGCGTGACATAATTAGTGGACCTTCCCTTATCAGTTTTTGATCACTGAAAATGTAATCATCTAGGCTGAATAAACAGCCAAAATTACAAAAGAGATAACAAATTAATATTTGTTGGATATCACAATATTAACTCGTTTTATTATCATTGAGTTAAATTGGATAACAAATTTTGTTATGTGAACAAATAACTTGAGATAATTTCAAATTATGTTATCAACATGATATCAAATCCATACACTTATAACCGAAGTAGTCATTCTGTTGAAAAGCTAAATTTCATATTCATGATATGCTGGTAATGAAGGAAGGAAGGAAGTTCAGCATTAGTCAAAATCCGGATAGTATTCAGAAACGTTCGTCGAAAATTGTCTCTAAAAATTGATAACAGATTATAACAAAATTAGTCAATGTTGATAACTAAATTTGTAATGTGATAACAGGTGAGCTCAAAATGATATCTGAGATAACAGAACTTGTTATTTATTTGAAATCAGTTTGTTATTTCGCTCTGCTAGGGTAGTAAATGCTCTCAAGGACATGGAGCAAGACAGGTAATTGTTACCCATTGTATCTATATTAATAAAATCCATCAGTTGAACCGGTTGAACCGGTTGTGTCGATACTTTGTTCCGCAATATTTTGTTATCGGGCGTAGCGTTTTGTCTATTGTTTTGGTTACCTATTGTTCGTTGTGCGAGTGATCGAGTGAGCATGACAAGTCGTGGTTCACCGGGTATGATGGGTCGGTGGTGAGTTCATAATTAATTGTGATCCAAATTATTCGTTCGCCATGCTCGTCGGCCACCCTATCTTTGAACAAATATACCACTGTTTCATGTTTTAAGTGACTCCGCAGGCATCCGTACTGTTGGTGTAGATCGGTCCAAGTTGGCTCTCGGGCGTTGAGATGAATTGACATGTTTACCTAATGAAATACCACTATCACACTCCGTGAGTGGCCCCAATAGCATCCTTACTGTTGGTTTAAACCAGTCAACATCGGCTTTTCAGCATTATTAAAAATCACTTTGTTTTCCCAATGAAAAACCACTATTACACTCTGTGAGTGGCCCCAATAGCACCCTCTCTGTTGGTTTGAATCGGTTCAAATCGGAAATCGGTACTTGTTTTAAAAAAAATCACTTAACAGCTTATCGCTAACCAAAACGAACCCTGCTGCTTCCCAATCCTGCTATCCAAAATCCCAGTGATTTCTCGTGAAAGTGCAGTGGACTCCGCGGCTTCCAATAAAGCGAGTATCACGTCAACATAGTCCTACCCTTTCCTTACTTGATCTGTATTCGAACGGGACCGGTGCCGGTATTGCCTTAGTTTGGGATCACCAGTTTTACACATTGAAGATGTATGTTAGTCCCAAGCATCATCTGTTGGTTCTCTGTGTAACAACAGCTGATCTGGCAAAAACGGAGTATCAACCTCGGGTGGTCTATCATGTTCATGCTCATGCCCCTTCTACCATGTGTTACTCAAAATGAGATAGTTGATTTATTTCTATATATATCCACTGACGATTCGCTTAATCTTGACAGATACTCGTACTTCTTCTCCAACGTGCAAACTACTAATCCGGTCACATTCATCAGCATTCGTGTGTGGTAGCCCGCAGCAAACCCATTCTTCATTTCGATAAACTCAAAACAAAAAACTATCATTCAGTTCAGCATCCCACCTGAGCCATCTGCGATAGGAGTTTGAATTAGCACCGAACTCAATTAATTTACCTGTCGGTTTGAATAAAAAAAATACAACACATTCCCCCAACTCATAACCTGCTTCCCATTCTGAACTACGATCCCTATGTACGTGGAGCACGTTAGAACAGATTTTGCATTTCAGCAAGTCTACCCTATCCTGGATTGTACCTACACACACCACAAGAACGGAACTCTCGCCTCCCCAGAGTGATTGGTGTTGTTTGTTGTTGCTTTTGTTTTTGTTGTCGTCGCTGTGTAGAGGGATGAACAAGCAGCGGCAGCAGTGCTTGGGCTCTCCCCATACATCAGTCCTGTAGGTGAAAACATGAAGCGCTCACGTTATACCGAAAAACCGGACGGGGGGAGCATTGCCGCGCTGTGGTTGAGGGAAAATCGATAATCCGAGACGTCGGCGACGACGACCAGCAACGACGGGTAGAAAGTAGGTTGGTTTGTAGAGGAAAGGAAAACCCGAAACGAGAGCAAGCACACAGAACCCGAATGAGCGACTTTTCTGTTCCGGGAAGCAACCCGGTATAAACATTTTTTTGTGTTGCTGACACCCCTCCTCTCTCCACACGAAAATGTTCTGGGAGTTGTTACGTCACAAACGATACACCCGAGATCGCATTGCCGGAAAGATCTTGACGATCGCCAATGAGGTTCCCCGGAACTTTCTGCAATGAAATGGCCGTTTTTTTCCTGGAAAAAGCTCTCACCTGGCTGACTGCTTCTGCTCTGCTTGGCAGGTTGACGGATGACAGAAAATAGGGCTGGGCTCGACGCACTTGCTCGTTGTTTTTCTTTCTTGCGGGGTTTTCCTCCTTCCGACAGGAAATGACGTTAACACTCTCCGGCTTTGCAGCAAAACAGAAAAAAGCGAAAAAGAACTTCCGGTCTTTATGGACTTTCGTTGTGGATGCAGGGCGGGCAAAGTTCAACCACTGCTGCGGTTAGCAAATTTTTCCCAAAATGGGGAGCTTTACTTCGAATGGGGATGTCGATGGGTGGGGTGAGTACACACTTCAGTTTCTTCTTTTACTACGCACTGGCCAAATCGTAGCGCAATTCCGGCTCGAGGGAACTCTTCTACACAAATCTCTTCCGCGGAAAATCGAAGGAACTCTGAATGCACTATTCGCTTTGATCCGCGCGCGACGAAACCGACAACTAGTTCCGAGAACTGAAAATCGCGGCTCCCGATTCCAAGAGGACAAATTCGATCGGTCACTACCGTTTACCTAGCACTTTTCCGGCTCGATCCCTTCGGACTGTTGGCAACTTAAAAATTGATACTACTGAGAGCAGAAAACCGATTTTTGAATTGGTGTTTTATTGCGATAGAGCAGTGTGCTTTAGTTCTGTTTGTTCTGGTCGCTGATGTTACGATGATGATACACACGGTTCTGCTGCCGATGGAAAGGAGCCACACCGTCGTTGCCGTCATGCGAGAAAAGCAGACCGCGAAAACGAACACAAAGCCAGTCGTAGTTGGTGGGGAAATTATAACGACGTCGTCGGAGCGCTGGCTGGCTGCCGGGAAGCGATGGGAAATGTATCGGAAGCACACACACACACATCGCAAGCGAAGGGACCCACTTTTGCTGGTTTTCTCCCCGGCATACGCCAGAGCAGGGCGAAATCCTTCGGTTTCTGTAGGTGTATGACGGAGATGTACGGACACTGGTTATCTGTTGGGGGTGGAGAAGTGTTGCCAGCTAGCGAAGGTAACAAATAAAATTGTGAAATTAAATCGCATTTTCTTGAATATCGCTCAAAATTGTTTTGAAGAATTTCCATAGTTCGAGAACATTCAGATAAGTGATGAGCAATCTGATCGTGGATTCTACTAAAGACTGTACTCGAAAAAAATGTGACATACAAAAATGGTACCCAAAGTTCATTTTAGTTGGACTTTCAAGGAGTACACTACAAAATTATGGTTAGGTTTATATTTTATTGGTTAATATTATCTCTTCTTCACAACTGAATGCCCGTACTTTGCCTGTGACTCCACTCATGAGGTTTTGGGCAAAAGTAGGCCGACTTCTTATTATACGTTTACACACAGTTTCTTCAAAGCCAGCTTGTTCTCGAATACTACAGGCGTTTTTCGGAAGTTTGGCCTTCATGATTATTCAACTCATCGGACGAAGTTCCGATGAGTTCAGTGGGTTTAATTCTCTTGGTACAACTACAAGTACACCCCGGATTGGGTTGTTCGGAATCATGACGTAGGACTATACAACTAAATGTAATCCATTCAGATTGTACCATGCAATATTCTTTGAACTAACTCTTCCAGGCCTAACATTTTCCAAGCAATTTTGTGTGTTCTGATTAAATTGATGCTCAATAACATAGAAATGATAGAAAAAAAAGGATTTCTGTTTTGAGATATGCTAGGTTGCCCAAACAGTCCTGAAGTTTAGAACATTAGATCTACAGTTGTAACAGTAGCTTTATCCGCTTCACAATGTTGCGATGTATATTCAAACGTATTCAAGAAATGCCCTGGAAAACCAACATACAAACATACCAACAAAAAAGCCGAGCAAAATTTTGCTTCCAAAAAATGCGTTGTTCAACTTTCTGCAACTTTGTCAATTATTAATAAATTTTTTGAAATTTTGACAACATTTTAACTAATGTTTTGACCTTATATGACCAAAATTTAATGTTGATGAAGTTTATAAATTTGAAGTTATCATAACATATGTGAAAAAAGTCATTTATGGACATACCAATTTCAAAAATCCGTATTTCTGTGAAAAATTTAGGTAGCTTATTAAAAATTTCTTCATGGCTTGAAACAGTACAGAGATGAATGTGGACAAAATTTGAACTGTTTCCATCAAGTGGTTTGGACTACAGCTGGCGTCAAAGTTGACGCTCCAACATGAGTATTTCCCTTTTTCACCCAATATTTACCATGCTGAACTATCGGTGCAAAAACAAATCCGAAGCGAATTCATCTTATTAATTCGGCCCAAACCTGTGGCATGGTGGATTCCAAGCCTTTTTCCGATCCATCTGTGTGACTGACCAGGATTATCGATCACCGCACCCAAGATTTGCTGGCGTAGCTCTTCTTGTTTCGAATGCATCTTGAAAACTAAAATTTTTCACACATAAACATAACACTCTAAACTAGTATCACCCAAAATTTCATTAATTTTTACCCACGCGATAAAAAGTTACACCCAAAACAAAGTGTCGCATTTTCTTCGAGTCCAATCTTTATGTGTGTACAAACGCTTTTAGGTTATGTCCGATTGTTTTCATTCGGTGTTTATCTTCTACCAGCGATGAAGAAGTTTCGTGCTGTGGTGATAAAAAAGTTCTTGAAAGGTGAGCGCCCGGGCACTATTTCCAGAAATTTGAGAAACCTCTGTGTAAAGCGGGATTTTGTGTACCAAACCATCTGAAGGTACCATGACACCTGCTCGTTGGATGACCGGAAGAGATCGCGAAGTGCACAAGTTGTTAAAGTGGCCAGGGAACGGATTAGACGAAAATCACAGCGCTCTGTACATAGAATGGCCGCAGATCTGAATGATTCTGAGATCGTCAATGCACAATATACTGCAAAAGACCTCGGATTCCGGCTTTCAAGAAACGTAAGGTTCACGGAGTTTCGGAACCTTCCTAGCAGAAACGACCTGAAAGAGCAAGTCTGCTTTTGTCGCGGCACGGTGGGGAAAATTAATCTTTTCCGACAAAAGTTTTTCGTCTTGCATAAATCCCACAATGTTCAGAACGACAGATTGTGGGCTCTCTCTTCGGGAACTGTTCCAGAGAGTGATATGAATATTCCACGGTTCCAAAGTGCTGCGTCAGTGATAGTTTGGGGAAGAATTAGCAAGCTAGGCAAATTACCACTGGTTTTCATCGAAAAAGGCGTTAAAGTGAATGCCGTATATTATAAAACGGAAGTTTTGGAGAAAGTTGTCAAGCCATATGTACAAGAGGTATTTGGAGATGATCACTATGTGTTTCAGCAGGACGGAGCGCCATCGTATACTGCAAATCTCGTTCAGGGCTGGTGTCGAGAAAATTTGACCGACTTTTTGGACAATAATGAATGGCATCCCAGTTCACCAGATCTGAATCCCTTGGATTATTTCGTATGGTCATACATGCTGGTGAATGTAAATGACCACAGGGTGTCTAATATGAACCAATTCAAAACCGTAATCAAACGAATTTGGGACGAAATGCCATCAATGACCATTCATCAGTATTATATTGCAATATAATGAGTAAAGTTATCAATAAAATCTGGATTACCGATTTGAAATAAACAGAGTTTTATTTTGTGTGAGAATATATTGGACACGGTGTACATGAGTGTGCGACGCATCCTTGCCCAGAAAGGTCAAACCTAGGCATGGAAGTTCGCCGGTTTATTGGTGGACAAAGACGATCGCTGACCTTCGGAGAATCTGCCACCGAGCTAGAAGGAGGATGCAAAGAGCGCGGTCAGACTTTGAAAGAACGCAGCGTCGCGCGTTGCTATCCACCTCTAAGGAGCACTTATAAAAGAGATAAAGGCCAGCAGACGAGTCTGCTTTGAGGGTTTTTGCTCGAAAGAAAATGAGAACCCATGAGGTGACGCCTATTGGGTGGCCATGGCTAAAACCAAGAGCACGACAGCTCCAACCGAGCAATCTCCAGAGCTACTGCAGGTTGTCATTAGGGGACTCTCTCCGAGCCTCGACCAGATACCCTGGGCTCCTATAACTGCCGAATTGTTCCACGACAATGGCTCCATGAATGAAGGCGATGAGGCGACCGTTACAAAGGGGGAAATCATTAGCTTGGTAGCTTGGTAAAGGGTTATGTGCCTGATCGGATACTACCGTTCAATGCCCTCCGCTCGTTTTCGAACTTGTATCTTTCAATTTCAATTTCAAAGCCTGCCATTTCCCTATACGGAACTATCAATGCACTTCACTTCACTTCACTCTCTTCATTTCTATTCGTTCTAGCAATAAATTACTGTCCGCTCCTAGAGCCTTGCATGAAGATGAGAAATTATCTGCTTATGACAAACTTCATCAAAGTCGCTTAAGATAAACAAAGTGCCATGACCTGTCGGTAAACCGACCCTGTCTATCAAGTCGGTTATCTCACTGGCACCCGCAATGTTCAGGGCGGTGATGCAAAGATGTTTGGACGAGGACGTCTTCCCGGACGCCTGGAAAATCCAGACTCTAGTATTGCTACCGAAGACAGGGAAGCTACCAGGGGAATCATCGGCATATGTCTGTTGAACACAGCGGGTAAGGTGCTCGAGAGGGTAATCCTCAACAGACTGACAAAATACACGGAGAGTATAGGCGCTCTGTCTAAAAATCAGTTTGGCTTCCAAAAAGGGAAATTGACGGTGAATGTCATTCTGTCCGTCACCAAGACGGCCAAAATGGCGATCCAGCGCAATAGACCAGGAGTCCGCTACTGTGCAGTGGTCACTCTTGACGTGAGAAATGCGTTCAACAGCGCTAGTTGTTGAGATACTCTGATAATGACTGGTGACCTTACACAAAATTCACTGAATATGTTTGAATGCATATCATCATCTTTCACTGACTGTTTATAAAGCCAATTTTACGACTGTAGATCCTAACTGTTGAATGCAAGGGCAGTTTTGGTGGCCTAGAACTTTCCAAACTATCTCGTTCCCTTCCAGAAGACTCATTTAAATTGGTCAAATACAAATTGGTTCTCTCTTTTAGACCAGAAAGCTACAGTTACAGTAGTAGATTTTCAGTTTTGAATTCCAGGATAGTTTAAATAACCTAGAAGATTATCTCATAATGTCTGGTGGTCTTCCAAGATATTCAATGAATATGTTTCGATACCCAGCGAAGTAAATTTGTGCGTAACTACTTATTGGACGTTCCCTAATTATGAATGAACACCTGGCGTTATTTGTATAGCCCAAATAGCTATAGTTACTACTGTAGATTTTAACGTTTGCATTAAAAAAATTGGACAAAAAATGCCGATTTTTCATGGGTTTTCCTTCGCCCGCACTGATAAAACTACCCATGCAGCATCAATCATAGTAACCCATGAGTCAGCAGAAAGGAGTAAAGGAGCAAAAACAGTAAAGCAACTCCGTTCAGAGGTGTGCGCGTTCATAGAACGGCACCCTGCCGCGTCGAATATGGACATCGTGCGGCACTTTGTGGACGCCGGATACGCCCGTTCCGGCATCTACAACATCTTGGCACTATTAGACAACAATCAGAGCATCGAAAGAAAGCCAGGTTCCTGATAGCCGATTTTGGCCGGATCTGGCATTGTGCCATTACGCGAAACCGGTGATGGAGTGGTACGAAAACCCAAAAGTTAAAAATTTGATAAAAAATGCAATTACAGTTTTTGCAATCATATCTTGAGAAACCCGCATGATTCATAAAAGACAATTTTGCCCATCATGATCCACAAAACGTTTTATAGTATAAACGAAGCCATGCAAGTGTGTGCAAGCGGTAGGCAGTACACAGATTCCTTGAAACAAATTTATCGCTGTATGCTTAGTGTCTCGACGGTCGAAGCAACAGTTTAGTCTTTGTGCAACCGTCAACAACTTTTCAATATGGGTGAGACAATACCACAGAATGCCGCAACGCCACTGGCCACTGTTAGAATTCAGCTGTCAAGTTTTCATTTTTATTTTCACTCGTCATCGCACTCCGATCTTCCTATCTTCTAGTTTGCCATTCTTCATGAAATAAACGAAGCCATTCAAGTGTGTTAAAGTGGCTGAATGATTACAATCTGGAGCCATGACGCAAGCTGCATCGGTTCGAATCTCGGTTGCGTATCGTGATCGTTAGTTTTTTGTGAGCCATTGGATTTGCAGACTTCAATCTTATCACCATCACTAACACACTGCACAACCTCACTCACACATTGAATTTTTCAAAGCAAATTGATGTGTTGCTTTTTTGCCAAAGACCAATGTTGAATTTTTCTCCAAGTTACGATCCATTACGAGAAATGAAACAAAATCATGCGAAATTACATTACAATCTTCCTTTTCTATTTTGGGTGAAGTCAACGATGTTGTTTTTGTGCCGAAGGAGGCGAAAATCAGTCAAACTCGCCTGAACTTCGCCCAATGAAAAAAACCTGGGCTATTGTGAGGGGCAAGCTCCCGGAAAACATGGAAGGTCTTCAAAGGATTTGAAAAGGATTTAAAGAAAGATTGGATGAAAGTGTGCAAGAAAGATGGCGCAAGTGTTGCACAGGATTTTATGGGTAGCGTTGAGTCCAAGTTGTGGGCATTTATCCTGAGAGAGGAGGATGAATAAACCAAGTTTGTAAAACATACCGAATATGTGTTTGTTTGATCCCTGAGAGTTTCAAAATTGTCAGCTGTTGCTTTTTTACAAGTACAATCTTTAAAGTTCATGTCATCGAAATAAATATTGTAATAACGGTGTTTTTATAGTTTTTCAAAAAAAAAACATACATTAATTGTTATGTTATGTATTCTCCGTGCGAGGAGTAACGATTATGATGTAGAAGGAGATGTTCGTTCATCACCATGAGGCACCAAGAGTGAACAACAAAAAAAAACATTCAATTACATTGCACTATGGTCCAGATCACGAATTTACGAGGAAACATGCTCCCAGTACCTAAACTTGAAACTTTACAGCAAAGTGATGTTCTACAACATGGTTTGTATCATCAAGGCCCATTTTTTTATGTTAATTAAAATTAGGGTAGTCCCCATTTTCACGGAAATACAAAAACTAACTTTCTTATTTGCAGAAATAGACGTTTACGTTTTTAAACAAAGTTGTTGCGCAGATAATTTCATGACACTTTTATATATAAATTTTTTGTAGCTTAAAAATTGACCGATTAAGAGCAATTTTCCCTCATCAACTTAGGGTGTACCATTAAAAATGTTTTTTTTGCCGTTACATTTTTATTTCAATTCCCACCGTAAAGTTGTGATCCGACAAGTTTTAACTATTGTTTGGTTAAAGCTAGTGGCAAAAATAATTTATCAAAATACGCGCCTTCAAAAGTTCTACAACTCGTTTCCAACAAAACTTAACGATGAAAATTGAAATAAAAAAGTTATGGTACACCCTAAGTTGACGAGGGAAAAGTTGCTCTTAAATCGTTAATTTTTTACCCTTAAAAAAATGGTGGTGAAACTGGTGGTTTTTATTTCAAAACGAAAGCCTATATTTTATGTTGATTAAAATTAGGGTGGTCCTCATTTTTACGGAAATACAAAAACTAACTTTTTCATTTGCAGAAATAGACGTTTACATTCTTAGGCAAAGTTGTAGCGCAGAAAATTTTTATATAATTTTTATTTTTTATTTTATAATATAAATTTTTTTTGTATTAGGTGCGCAACTAAGTTCTCGCTGTTTTTTGGTGAAAAAGGAACTTTATTTTGAAAACAAAGGTTACAAACGAATTATTCAAAGTATTGCCCATCACTAGCTACGACTTTTTCCCATCTTTCTGGTAGAACGTGAATACCATTTCGATAGAACTGTTCGTCTTTTGATGCTATCCAAGAATCAAGCCATTTTGAGATGTCATCATATGAGTGGAATTGCTGACCAGTGAGACCATGTGCCATCGAACGGAACAAGTAATAATCGGACGGTGCAATATCAGGAGAATATGGCGGGTGGGGTAGGACTTCCCATTTGAGCGTTTCCAAGTAGGTTTTCACGGGTTTCGCAACGTGAGGTCGAGCGTTGTCATGCTGAAGAATCACTTTTTCGTGTCTGTGCTCGTATTGTGGCCGTTTTTCGTGCAGTGCTCGGCTCAATCGCATCAATTGAGTTCGATACCGTTTCCCGGTAATGGTTTCGTTTGGTTTCAACAGCTCATAATAAATAACACCAACTTGGTCCCACCAATACACAGCATAACCTTCGCAGCGTGAATATTCGGCCTAGAGCGACGATGTTGAAGCATGCCCGGGCAGTCCCCATGAATGTTTCCGTTTTGGGTTACTGTAATGAATCCATTTTTCGTCAACCGTCACAATGCGATGTAGAAAACTCTTCCTTTTTTGCCGCTGGAGCAGTTGTTCACAGACGAAAAACGACGCTCAACATCTCTTGGCTTCAAATCATAAGGAACCCAAGTTCCTTGCTTTTGAATCATTCCCAACGCATGCAATCGCTTAGAAACGGCTTGGCGGGAAACTCCTAATCCTGAACCAAGCTCTTCTTGCGTTTGACACGGATCCTCATCGAGCAATGCCTCCAATTCAGAGTCTTCGAAGTTTTTTGGCCTTCCTTCACGCGGACGATCATCAACACTGAAATCACCGTTTTTGAAGCGACGAAACCAATCACGACACGTTGTTTCACTCAGAGCAGCATCACCGTAAACTTTTGGAGCTCTCGATGTGCTTCAGCCGCCGTTTTCTTCGAATGAAAGAAGAAAATCAACACTTCCTGCAAAATGACGATTATTTGGCACGAAATCAGACATCTTCAAACAACCAAAATATATAACACTAAACCAAAATCACTGATTTGGCAAAGCGGTTTGTTTACCATATGTCTGAGCTTGGTTTATGACGCTTGAGATGTACAACATTCGACCAGCACTTACTACTGGTGCCATCTATTGCTAAACAGCGGGAACTTAGTTGCGCACCTAATATTTTCAACCGTGGAATCAGCCAGAATCAGCCTGCTAATAAAGCAGGGGTTTGTTTATTTGACAGAACTATTAAAGTCTGAATATAAACTTCTCCATACGCTTATGTATGAGGTGATGGGTGTGATATAGATGGTATGAAAAATAGATGTAACGCACACATCCAATTTCTTTATTCATAAAATAGAAAAGTCAGAGAAGTCTCTTTGGACTCAAATTATTAATAATATCTATTTATTTATATTTATACATTCGTTCCACCAGGAACAAACCTTCTTGTAAGTACCATGTTACTTTTCACAAGCAGGTTTAAAAATGTTGTCGAAGCTTGGAGCAGATTAAATTATTTTCCGTGTAAAATGTGTGACCTCAACCGCAAGATGTCGCGACTAAGAGCTCTCAAACTTCATCATTATTTGTTATTCAAGATATACTTCTGTTCTGTGTCTATACACATGGCTCGTTGGGCGCTTCTTCTTCTTGTACCTGTCGGTTTGTTTCCGAGAACCATTTTCATAGGGCTGTCGTCCGATATTCTTACGACATGCCCAGCCCATCGTAGTCGACCGATTTTTGCGATGTGTACCAAGGGGGTAGGTCTATTGTGATGACAATATTCATTTTCATTTACATGATACATGAACAATAAGATTCATGGTCGACAATAGATTTAAATGTTACTTTATATTATTTTATTGTAATTGTATGGTTATTTTTATCCGGGAAGTTAAGCCCGGACACAACACGCAAAGTTTCGCGTCGCGCGGTTACCGGAAAGACAGCGGGGAACCCGCAATTTGGGACTCAACGTCATATCTTTGGAGAGTAAGGTTGAGTTTTAACCAGTGGAGAAAACGTTTACGACAATGGAGGTATGAACTAAACAATACCTGAGAGCACATAATTGTGAGATGAAAATATACTCGTTGCAGTTCAATACCGGAAACACAACTTGCACTAATCGATCCTGCATGCATTCTATAGTGACGCATCTCGTGCGTTCTATAGCACATACAGTGGACTAACCACACTCTGCGACTCTACAGAATTAGAGCAGGATCGATTGGCTCGAGTGGTCTGGTTTTTTTACTGCGACGAGTATATTCGAAAATTACACAAAGTCTCCATTTGCTATAACTACACAATTTTCAACGAAACTGTACTTATTAAGCATCTTGAATCCATATCGATAATTGACGCTTGGGATTGTCTAATAATTCATTCTGATTATATGAAATTTCTAATATATATGTATGTTCCCCTCCTATATAACTAACATCAACAGTTCATTAAAGACTATTAATGGTAATATTTTTATCACATCGATGAACAATACGTCCAGGATTGACAAATAGTTCATTTTATAAACTGAATGTATTTATGACATATCGAATATTCGAATACGGATCTTCCATGAATTTCTGATGAAAATATGTATTCATTACAGT
>JASCZW010013718.1:0-24749 GCA_034211315.2 Aedes japonicus | reverse complement strand
TTGATCTGCTATTTTGCTATTGGCGGCATCATTCCGCCAAACGAGTCGAGACTTTAAACTGCTCCTGTGAAACAAGGACAGGAGAATAGATAAACGAACCCAGCTCGCTGCCTCTGCACCCGAGCTTCAACGCAGACTCGAAGCTTAGCAAATTACCAGTCTATAAACATCGTTACGATGCCTGATCCTCGAGCTTCCGTGAAGTCGTCCGTATCACGTATCACATATTAAGCAATCCTAGAAACCTCCTTGAAGAAGGCCTTGGGGCTAGGGCCTTTCCGCCCTTGTTCCATCTTCTACTGCCATTTGCAGAATGTCCTCAATTTTTCCAAACAAATTGGAAGTTTTTGGGCTTCCCCTGGGAACCGATAAAAAGCGATGAAGATTGATTTAATTTAAAGCTATATTGAGTTATCATCGCGAGGTTACTCGGTGCATTAATGCAACTCAAAGTATAGCTGTCTCACCCCTAGTCTCATCCATTGTTCCACCTCACGATTTCCGTGAGATAGTCTTCTCTGAGACATGCAAATGCAGATGTACCTAACAAAACGCATGTTGGCTTAAAGTTTGTTGTTTTTTGCATCTCCTTCTTACACTATTAAGGTCGCATGAAAACTCGACTATTAATCCGGAGGCCCAGAGGGCCGAGTGTCATATACTACTCGACTCAGCTCGACGAACTGAGCACATGTATGTGTATATGTGTTTGTTTTTTTTTTTTTTTTTTTTTTTTTTTTTTTTTTTAGACGGGATGGAAAATCTGCAACCAGACACCTGAAGAACTCAGGGTGTGGGATGAGGGTGCCAACTCCTCGACCCACTAAAAACCCACCCGTGCCTTAAGTTTTCTCCTCCCCGGAACCACCTTCGGTATTACTTCGGGGAGGGGGCTTTTGTGCTAATTAAGCACCCACTATGTCTAACTACTTAGGTCTTCAGTAGTTAGGTCGCCCTTTCGACCTGCCTTTGGTCGTTTCGCCATTTCAATTGGAGATCGAGGACAATCTGGGATGCTGCTACGCATACCGCGTCCCAGATGTCCCGGTCCTGGCACATCCTCGGGACCAAATTATCCGGAGTCGTGTCGTGACCGCTTACGGCCATCATGCCGGATCTCGCGCCGTCGAAGCGAGGACATGTGAAGAGTACATGTTCCGCGGTTTCCTCTGCTCCCGCGCACTCGGTACATGCGGAGGACTGTGCATGCCCATATTTGTGCAGATATTGTCTAAAGCACCCATGGCCTGACAGAATCTGCGTTAAGTGGAAGTTAACCTCCCGTGTCGCCTACCGACCCACCCGGATAATTCCGGGATTAGTCGGTGGGTCCACCGACCTTTGGTGGAGTTATTCCATTCCCTCTGCCACTTAACCATTGATGCGGCTCTAGTGGTCTTTCGGATACCTCTTGTTCCACGTTGCTCGAAGCACTCTGCATCCTCTTTATGACGATGCCTATCGGCATCATCCCCGCTAGGACACAGACTGCGTCGCGTGATACCGTTCGGTATGCACTAACCACTCTTAGGCACATTAGCCTGTGTGTACTCTCTAGCTTACCTAGGTAGCACTTCATGTTCAAGGCGGTGATCCATGCCGGCCCGCCGTACCTAGGTATGGACAGGGCGACACTGGCCAGGAGTTTACGCTACTCCCTTGCACCGCCGAGCTATTCGACATCATGCGGGATAATGCCGAGATAGCCACGGAGGCTTTCTTGCAAGCGTAATCGACGTGGCTGGTAAAGGACAGCTTATCGTCGATCATGACCCCAAGATACCTCAAAGACCTCTTCGATTCAATAGTGCAGTTGCTCGCACTAATCGTAGCGTATTGTTCGATTTTCGGTTGTTGACAACCGTGACCTCAGTCTTATGGTGAGCTAGCTCCAGCTTTTTGGAGCGCATCCATCTCTCCACAATGCCGATGGAGTGTGAGGCCGTCAGCTCCACCTCCTCGATGGATTCACCACATATTTCCAGGGTGATGTCGTCCGCGAACCCGACTATCTTCACCCCGCTCGGGAACTCGAGCCGTAACACTTCGTCGTACATCGTGTTCCATAGCACCGGACCCAGGATCGAACCTTGTGGGACGCCTGCGGTGATATGTACACGTTTCTGACCCTCCTCCGTGTTGTACACCAGTACGCGATTCTGGAAGTAGTTTCCAGAATCTTGTACAGGTACCCAGGAACCTGTAGGCGCTGGAGCGAGTCGGCAATAGCCACCCAACTGGCGCTGTTGAAGGCGTTTCTCACGTCAAGGGTGACCACTGCACAGTAGCGTACTCTCGCCTCTTGCGCTGGATTGCCACCTCAGCCGTCTTGGTGACGGACAGGATGGCATCCACCGTCGACTTCCCTTTGCGGAAGCCAAACTGGTTGTCCGACAGACCGCCTGTACCCTCCGTGTACGTTGCCAGTCTGTTGAGGATTACCCTCTCGAGCACCTTACCTGCTGTATCCAACAGACATATAGGTCTATATGCCGATGGATCTCCTGGTGGCTTCCTGTCTTTGGTAGCAATACAAGGTTCTGAATTTTCCAGGCGTCCGGGAAGACGCCCTCGTCCAGACACTTTTGCATCACCACCCTGAACATTCCGGGATCCAGCAAGATAGCCGTCTTGATGGCCAGGTTCGGGATACCATCAGGTCCCGGCGCTTTGTTCACCTTTAGCGACTTTGCTATCGCAATGAGTTCGTCATTCGTCACCGTCGCCTCGTCGCCGGCCCCCGTTGTGCCGTTATCAATGCCCACGTGGTCGCGGGTGTTCGGCGGGGCCGTCCACCCTTCCGTCGCTATGACAGCGTTAAGGTCTGGGATACTGGAACGCTGGTCATGGGACAAATCTACGGCGGCGGGGGGCCATGGACTCGGGTCGTGGCTCGGAAAGAGTCCCCAACGATCACCTGCAGCAGCTCTGATGAACGCTCGGTTGGAGCCGCCGATCCCCTGGTTTTGGCCATTACTACCCGATAGGCGTCACCCCACGGGTTCGCATTGGCCCTCTGACACAGGCCCTCGAAGCAGGCTCGCTTGCTGGCCTTTATCTCCTCTTTAGAGCGGCCTTCGCGGCGACAAGCACCTCTCTGCGCTCGATTCTATCGGCGTCTGACCGCGCTCTTTGCATCCTCCGTCTAGCGTGGAGGCAAATTCTTCGGAGGTCGGCAATCGACTCTGTCCACCAATACACCGGCGATCTTCCATTCCTCGGTTTGACTTCCTCGGCATGGTCGCATCGCACGCTCGTGTAAGTGCCATCACAAGTCGTTCGCCGCAAGGTTCCTGGGTTTCGCGTAAAATCCGTTCCCTCTCAAGCGCCTCTTTAAAAGTCTCTACATCAAAGTAGGACGTCCTCCATCTGCGGGCGAATGGAGTGGATGCTACTCCTTCCGCACGCTGCCTTGTATTGTGGACGATACAATAACGAACCGCCAAGTGGTCGCTATGGGTGTAGCCATCATCCACCCTCCAATCATTGAGCAGCCCAGGACTGCTGAAGGTAACGTCGATTATCGATTCCGCTCCATTTCTGTGGTATGTACTCTTGGTACCCACGTTGGCTAGGTCCACGTTGAGCCTAGCCAAGGCCTCCAGAAGAATCTGGCCCCTGGGGTTGGTAAGGCGGCTCCCCACTCGGTCGCCCAGGCGTTGAAGTCCCCTGCTATTACCAACGGGTATAGGCCAGTTAGCTCACTTGTCATACGGTCGAGCATGTTTGAAAACAGTTCAATCGACCATCTTGGCGGTGCGTAGCAGCTGCAGAAGAACACTCCATTCACTTTTACAACCGCGAAGCCTTCATTAGTGGAAGACACAACCTCCTGAACCGGGTACTTGCCCGTCGTCCATAATGCCGCCATATTGACCTGTCCGTGACCCAATTACCGTTGCCGGCTGGGACACGGTATGGGTCGGAAACTATGGCGATATCCGATGCCGACTCGCGAACTGACTGACACAACAGTTGCTGGGCGGCCTCACAGTGGTTCAGGTTTAGTTGTGTGACCCGCATCATGGTTGGCTCGTTGGTTTACCCTTGGCGGCCGGGCACTTCGCCCCCCCATGACGTGCTTATCGTCCGGTTTCCCGGCACACATCAAGCATTTGGGGGACTTTTGCAGTCCCGCGCCTTGTGGCTTGTGCTGCCACACCTTCTGCACATGTTGCTCCTATCTGGGCCTTTGCATTCCCAGGACATGTGCCCGCTTTCAGGCATCTGAAGCATGCCTTCGGCGGCTGGTGTAGGCTAGGTGGGCATATCGACCATCCCACCTTCACCTTCGCCACTTTCAACGCCGCGTCTGCGTCGACTGCCGCTACCCTTATGGTTGCAACCTGGGTCCCGGCGGACCCTTCCGCAGTCGTATGTCTGCGGTGGCAACCTCAACCTTGCACTGCTCCTTGGCGCAGTGGAGATCTCGTCTCACCTCGGTGATCTCATCCAGGTTTTTGCACTGATCGTCACCTGTGAGACGAGGGCGCGTACCTCCACACCCTCACCTAAGGCCTTTCTTGCCAGGTCTCTATAAGCCGGACCCTTCGACTGGGTAGACTTTTTCAGCTCCAGGAGCATCTCGCCGGTGCGGGTACGGCGTATACTCCGCACGTCGGCTCCCAGGCCCGCCAAATTAGCGTCCCCGCGTCATCGCTTTCAAGACCTCCGAGTACTTAGACGCGTCGGTCTTGACGATGAGGGCCTCACCGCGGTTGCGCTTGCGGGCCACCTGTCGCTTTTCCTTTTCTTTTTCGATCTCTTCTATTATGGACCTTTTTCCATTGGCCCTCACCGCCGTGGTCCTCCTCGTTCTCCCGGTAGCTTCCGTGCTACCTGCGGTTGTTGTATGGGGGCCCTACCGCTCGGGCCCCCTTCGGCGCTTGAGACAACTCTCGAGCTGGGATTCGCGCCTTCAGCGCTGGGCTCAGCGCCGGGCCTCTCTTGCGGCCCGTTAAATCGGGTCGCGAGGATGGACCCTCTGACCCCGCCGCCGCGTTCGCGTAGGTTCTTTGCTCTACAGGGGCATCCGACACGATGCGCTTCTAGAAGCGCCCGGTGCCGTTTCGCCCGGGGACTGCCTAGCCCGCTTGAGCTCCCTGCTCCCATGTTAGATGGGGTGGAGTCTCCGACGGAGACGGACACTTCCGTCTGCGTCTGCTTCGAGGCTATCTCCCTGCCCTTTCCGTAGCAACTAGCCGCGCCAGTTCCTTGGCGCTTTGCTCGGCTAGGAGCTTGGCCTCCAGCTCCTCTCTCCCTTACAGGCAGCCTGCACTGTAAGGCGTAGCCTAAGGAGGCTCATCTTCAGGTCCTTGGCGATGTTGCAACGCGATGACGTGAAGTCAATAATCGCGTCCAACTGCTCGGACACTTCTTCGACCTTGGGGATGCTCTCCCGCATCCTATCCATGGCCCGGATGAGTCCTGGCCCATCCATGGCCACGCCTGGTCTGGCGGCACCTGCTTCTGATGCCGTGGCACTTCCACAGGTGTCGGACACGCCGGATCCCACCATTTTCCTGGTTGGGGATCTCGCTAGGCCGCCTTTAGCGAACGGGTTCGCTCTCTCTTCGTTTTCTCTCTGCCTCTGAATGCTCCTTTTTTTTGTTTTTTCATTTTCATTTTTATTATTTTTATTTTTATTTTCCTCCATTCTGTTGGGTCCCCCTCCAGCCGCTATCCAAACCCACGTGGAGTAGTCGCCATCTTGATCCCATGGTTGTCTATGCAAGCAGGGAGGCCATGTTAGGGTTGACACGGCCCTTCATGGGGAACCGTGTTCAGAGCCGGATCGGCGTAAGACAGGTATAGGGTCATCTGAGTTTACTCCCGCCCGACTGGCGAGGTCGGGCGGTGGAGAATGGAACGTACTGGAGGCCTGCCACGGTTTTAGTGGGACGGAGACAGCCTGTGCCGAAGGGAACCCCGCCGTTTCCTGCGCGGTGTCACCCGGCAGTACTAAGGGGGTCGACACAGTTGCCAGCCCGATTGCACGGTTCCGCTCGTTTTCCTTTCACAGCCAGTTGCCATAATTGGGGTTTTACTGACATCCACCCCAATGCGCCCAATGACGCTCTCTCCGTAGTCCGTTTAGCCGTTAGGGGAGCCTAACGTTTCAGGGTGCACCGCGAGGAGGCGAACTACTTTCACACCTCTTTCTGTTTGGCTGAAGGTGAGTGTGTAAATGCATGCTTCTCATTAACACGACATTAGATGATACTGATTTGGCAAAACAAAAGTAGAAACCGAGAGGGCCACGTCCTGAAATACGCCCCAATGTCGACCGTTATTTCCGTTTCGGTCATCAGAAGCTGTTCCAGAACTACTTTAGCGACACGCCAACCTATGACAAGAAGCACTTTCTGCGTCGTTTCAACATGCCAAGTGAGATGTTCCTGGGCATTAAGCGACAACTAGAGTCAACTGATGACTTTTTCCAGCTATTGCGATGCAGCTGGAAATGTTGACGTGAGTTCGTTATAAAGGTAAGGTTCTTCAGCTAGTTCTCTCAACAAAAACTTGAAGGTTGGTGACCTTGAGGATTTTTGTGCAAATCTATCCTGAAGAATTACGGCCCGCAGTATTTGCGTCGCCCAACACCGGAAGAGGTGAAGATACCGATGAACGAAAATGCTTCCCGAAAATTCTAAAAAAATCGTATAAATTCAGTGAACTTCCTAGAAACTCAAAGAACTTATCAGAAGCTCGGTATGCTTCTTCAAAATTCAGGAAACCTCCCCGAGATTTTGCTATTCTTCCTGATGTTAAGGGAATATCCCAAAAAAATCAGGGAACTTTCCAGAAAACCAGGGAACTTCCTAGATGTTCAGGGTTCTTTCTAGAAGCTCAGGCAATTGCCCTGAAATTCAGATTGTTTCCTAGAAATTCAGGAAATTTTCCATAAATTCAGGGAGCTTCACATGAGTTCAGCTAACTGCCCAAAAGTAAAGGGTTCTTCACAGAAGTTCTGGAAACTATCCAAAAATTCAGGGAGCTTCCCAGAAGTGCAAAAAACTTATCAGATTTGTTTCGGTATTTCTACTCAAGATGTTCAGAGAACTTCCCAGAATTTCAGGGAACTTCCCAAAAGTTCAAGAAACTTTCCAGAAAATTAGAGAACTTCCCATAAATTCAGAGAACTGTCCAGAAATTCATGAAGCGTTTCAACAGTTTGCGGATCTAGAGGTTCAAAGAGCATCTCAGAATTTCATGAAACTTGCTAGAAGTATGCAGAGCATCTTAGAAGTTCAGGAAACTTTTAGGAGTTTGAGGAAGCAAGGTATTAGAAGAGCACTACAAATGTTGCTCTATTTGAGAAGGTTTGTGGACTAAATCAGGAAGGAGGAAGAAGGAAAGCTGATTGAATGTCATCCGAGTTTCGTCGGTGTTCGGATCAAAAGTGCTTGCTGTTGAGGTTATGCGGTACACGATGAGATGATGGGACCAAAACTGAATTTTATCTTCACGTCTGCAGCAATTGTCGAGTCGTTTCCAGCTCGAATCTCCTATGACTTCGTTTCTTTTTGACGATTTGACGGGACTAGTTATAGCAGATATGGAGAAAATTGTTAACTTCGATCGTCTGACAGGCAAAGCTAAATCTTTAATTTGAATAGAATCTTCTACTAGCCCTTATTTTGAAAATTGGGTTTGCCTCTTAACCGACAATTAAGAAAGCGGTGGAATTTGCTTCGATTTCCGACAAAGACGTTTTGGCATTCCGCAACGACTTATGATCTTTTTCCTGTGGTTTTTTGAGTCTACTAAACAAATTTTCATTAACGTTTCATTTAACGTGTTACGTCATCTGCATTAGTCCTGTTGTTATAACTCACTTCACTGACAAAGCTAAAAGTGTCTGGAATTGTACTCCTTCGGAAGTCCTTCAAAATAGCCATCGGTTTCAGCTATCAGCTCATCATTTGAGTAAAATCGCTTACCGGTGAGCCATCTTTTCAGATTTGGGAACAAATAGAAGTCACTGGGGGCCAAGTCTGGCGAATACGGTGGATCCAGGGAACCAATTGATACCGAATTTCATTCAATTTTGCTTGAGCAATTGAGGATGAATGATCAGGCGCATTGTCGTGATGATAGAGCACAGTTTTTTTTCGGCAAATGCGGCCGTTTTTCTGGACTTCATCCTTCTGGACGATCCAATAACGCTACATTGTATGCGCCCGTCATGGCCCTTTTTCAAGATAGTCGAAGGATATTACACCTTGCGCATCCCACGCAACACGGAAGCCATAAGCTTTCCCGCCGATTGTTGCGTTTTCGGGCGCTTTGGAGCACTTTCGGTCAGGGCTTTATCCACCCGTAACAAATCGCCCGGTTGTGGTATGGGAGACAGTCTTGTAAGACCGGCAAATCGGATAGTTGCTGGTTTCTGTGTCGACCCAATGCAATGATAAAATTTAGGGTCTCTGAAAACTGGCCATTCGTCGAAATCATTTTGGTTCGTCTCGCGTGCTATATGTTAGCGCTTAATAGCATGGCCCAGAATAATGACGATCACGAAAGTGCAGTATGGATTAAAATGCAAAGACGGGTCAATGCAAAATTATAGAATTTTTTTATTAACATTTAAACCAACCATATGGATAATTATACGTATAAATTAGATGATATAATTACTACTATAAATCAACGCGGTCCTACGTGAACCTTGCGGTTATATCCCTGATATAACCCACCACTAATTTTTTCAAAACAAATTGATTTTTCAGTTATTTAAGTCGAACTCTTTCTTTATTATTATTACATAAGTGAAACTTGAAAACAATATAATTAACTACAAGGTTCAGTCCCATTAATTTGTTCGGAATGATGACGTAGGATTACGCAACTAAATGTAAGTCATTCAGATTGCACAATGCAATATTTTTTAATTAACCCTCTCAGGCCTAAAATTTCAAAGCGAAATTAAACAAACAATTAGGTGTGTTCTGATAAAATTAGTGCTCAAAAACTTGAAAGCAATTGAAAAGTAGGATATATTTTTGAGATATGCTAGGTCGTCCAAACTAGCCTGGAATTCAAAACATAACACCTACTGTTGAAACAGTAGTTCTTTCCACTTTAAAAATCTTATGATATATATTCAAAAATATTCAATGAATGCCAACCAATGGACATGATGAGATAATCTTGGGATATTCATGCCAAATAAACTAACTTAACTTTTTATAGCCCATAAAGCTACTATTACAACTGTAGACCTTATGTTTTGAATGTCCTATAACTAACAAGATTGTCCTAAGATGTCTGTGGATGCTTCAGAATATTCATTGTGTATGTTTGAATAGTTATCGTAGTTATGTATAGCCGAAGAGACTACCGCTACAACTATACCTTAAGTTCTAGTAAGTCTAGTTCTCAAGTCAGTTTTTATGAACTTAAAGATCCCAAGATAATACCTGGTGACCTAACAGAAGATTTACTAAATATGTTTGAATGCATATTGTTACCTTTCATAGATTATAATTTTTGAACTCAAGGGCAGTTTTGGTGGCCTAGAACATCTCACGATACCTCCATCTATCTGTTTATCTTCCAAAATACTCACTCAAATTGGTCAAATACATAATGTTATTTTGCTTGGTCCGGGATAGTGTGAATTCCGGGATAGTGTGGATAACCTAGAAGATTAGCTCATAATGTATGTAGGTCTTTCAAGATATTCTATGAATATTTTTCAATACAAAGCGTAACTTTGCATAGCCCAGAAAGCTTTTACTGCAACTGTTGGTCCTATGTTCTGATGTCAAGGATAGTTTATATTGCTTAAAAACAGGTTATATTGCTTAAACATATTTGTTGACCTTGAATAATATTAATTGCATCTGTTTGAATATAAATATTGTTACTTTGTTTTGCGTAAACATTACTGTTGAAGCTGTAAATCTTAAGTTCTGAACAACGGAATAGTTTTGAATGACCTAGAAGATTAGAAAGTTATAAAATATTGACTGTGACAATCCAAAAGATTTATTGAATATGTTTGAATACATATAGTCACCATATAAAGTTCAAAAAGCTACTGTTTCAATTGTAGATCTTATGTTCTGAACTCATGGACACTTTGGATGACTTCAATCATCCCAGTTTATCTCGTAATGTTTGTTTACGTTTTGAAATATTCACTTTATGTGATTGAATACGTAGCGTTACTTTCAACCCAATATGCTATAGTTACTACTGAAGATCTTAAGTTTTGAACTCAAGGCTTGACCTAAAACATCTTAAAACTATCAAATAATGACTGTTGACCTTCCAAAATGTTCAATCAATATGTGTGAACATTTAGAAAAAATTTCAGTATTCTGAAATTTTTTACCCAACTTTTAACAGCTGAACGTTTGGTAGTCCAATTTAACGAATTTCGGTAAAATTTAACATTTTCCCGGTATTTTTTTACAGATAACTGTAAAATTTCACCGAAACTCGGTAAATCGAATTACCAAACGTTCAGTCGTTGAAAGTTCGGTAAAAATCTAAAATCTAAAAACTACGGTTAAGCTCTGAAGTTCTGAACTCAAGTGCATTTTAGATAACCTAGAACATCCCAGAAAGATACAAAACATATTTAAAATCAAAAAAGGCATTAATTAATTTTTTTTCCTCGACTTCTTCACATTCAGGATGATCTAGATCGCCAATTAGGCCTTAAGCTTAAATGTATTTTGTTTCTTCTATATTTTTCAGATAGAAGAAATCATGTAGAACAAGTCTGCCGAAGATAGTGCACACTTTTATTCAGTCTGTGATTTCTTACAGCCATTTTCCTATTGGGGTTTCTATCGTTCTTGACTGCTCAAACATGCATTAGATGACGAATTCGTATTTCTGATTCTCTCGTATTCGATTCCGTTTGATAACATATCTCGACCAAACCTTTTCCCTCTCACATTGACTCCTGAATGATTTCCAACTTTTTTCGCTCTTTCTTATCTTCTTCGAGCTTATTCTTACTTGATTCTCCATCACGTTCTGGATCTTCCGACTCTTCCTCAGAAGACCGATCGTGCTTCCTAAGTTTTGCGTTTTTAGAGTCCTGACCAATATTTTTGCTAACCGCACCTTTACTTTCACATCTAACGCAATCACTCTAACTCCCTTAGCTACCGACAGCATGCTGCTTCAGAATTTTCGGACCTATCCTTTTTGATCTACCCGCTTGGAATCGTTATCTCAAGAAATAGCTCTTTTAATTCTTGACCTTCTCCTTTCTCTTTTTCCCTAATTTCCAATGATCCCTTAGGCTGAAGGGGCTAATATACTCTTTATGACAAGGCTTAACATTTATGAATTTTTAAATAGTGCGTGGTCCAAAATCAACATTGTTCTTGATGCGTGGACATATTTCCGATAAATTTGTGCAAAAATTTTGAAAATTGCTTTAACGCTTAAAACCTGACCACATTTCGTGACGGTTGTAATGTGACTTTCTTTGTTTAAAATATACCCCATCATAGAAAACAAAGACCTAGTCCTACGTCAAAAAAAAAAAGGAAAAACTAGAAAATTGTGTAATCTATGCGAACGCTTCAAGCTTAAGTGCCACCAACCCCCGAGCATCTTGACAGATGAGCTTAGTTTCACGTACCCATCTACAAATTGTAGATGTCTCTACCGTGCATAAACGAAAGGGCCATCCATTCTTGAAACAACCGCTTTTTAGCTTTGGAATACATGTTTTCGTTTCCTTTTGTGTGGATGTTCAAAACAGTGCAAGAACAAATCTTTAAGGCGTAATATTTATGTGGCTTTCTTACCATTAATTTGTATTCATTTATCTATTTATATAAATAAAAATGAGTTGAGGTTTCCTTTGTCACGATTTAACTCGTGAGCGGAAGGACCGTTTGGCAAGATTTTTGCTTTGTTGGATTCGTCTTGGACACCGGAAGGTTCTAATGATGGTTTAAAACCCCTCCCTTCTCTGGAAAGGGGGGCTCCCATACAAGTGAAGCTCAAATTTCTGCATAACTCGAGAACTGATCAAGCAAAAGAACCCAAATTTAGCATGCGGAAGTTTTTGGAGGCAAGCAATGTTTCTATGGTAGTCAGAGACCCCTCCTCTCTCTAGAAAGGGAGGCTCTCGTACAAATGAAACAGAAATTTCTGCATATCTCAAGAACTAATCAAGC
This sequence comes from Aedes japonicus, assembly GCA_034211315.2. Taxonomy (NCBI): domain Eukaryota; kingdom Metazoa; phylum Arthropoda; class Insecta; order Diptera; family Culicidae; genus Aedes; species Aedes japonicus. The sequence goes on along the minus strand of JASCZW010013718.1, from coordinate 12,594 downwards.
AAATGCAACTAAGTTTGGCATATGGGGTTTTTTGGAGAAGAAAAATGTTTTTATGGTGGTTTGAGACCCCTACCCTCTCCTAAATTTCTACGATAGTTCGAGACCCCTCCTCTCTCTCTCTGTTAGGTTGGGAGGCGGTGCACCCATACAAATGAAACAAAAGCTTCTACATAACTCGAGAGCTAATCAATTAAATGGAGCCAAATTTGGCAGGTAGAGTTTTTTGAAGGCAAGAAATGTTTCTAAGGTAAATCGAGACCCCTCCGCCCTCTGTAACAGGGGGGCTCTCATACAAATGAAACACAAATTTGTGCATAACTCGAGAACTAATCAAGCATATGGAACCCAATATGGCATGTGGAGGTTTTTGGAGGAGATAAATGTTTCTATGGAAGTTTGAGACTCCGCCATCTGGAAGGGGGCGGGAGGGGGGTTTCCATGCAAATGAAACACAAATTTCTGAATAACTAGAGAACTTATCAGGTTAATCGAACCAAATTTGGCATGTGGAGGTTTTTGAAGGCAAGAATTGTTTCTATTGTGGTTTGAAACTCCTCCGCTCACTGAAAAAGGGGTCTCTTATACAAATAAAACACGAATTTCAGCATAACTCGAGAACAAATCAAGCAAATGGTACCAAATTTGGCTTGTGGAGGTTTTTGGAGGGTAGATTTCTATATACATAACAAATGAATTTCTGTCTGTCTGTCTGCCTGTCAGACCCTTATAGACTCGGAAATTTCTGAACCGACCAACGTGAAAATTTATATGAAGGGGTTTTTGGGGCTGGAGAAGGTTCTTATGATTCAGGAAGGGGGGCTCTGATACATGTGAGACACAAATTTCTTCATAACTCGAGAACTAATCAAGCAAATCGAATCAAATTTGGCATATGGGGGTTTTGAAGACAAGAATGTTTCTATGGTGGTTCAAGACCCCTCCCTTTTTGAAAGGGCGGGGTTCAAACAAATGAAACTCAAATTTTATTACAATTAAAGCCTGTGTGATGGTTCGAGAACTAATCAAGCAAATGGAATCAAATTTGGCATGTGGGGGTTTTGAAGGCAATCATTGTATGGTGGTATGAGAAACCACCACCTCTGGAAGAGAGGGCTCCCATACAAATGAAACACAAATTTCTACCAAAAATGAAAATTATCCAGGATACTTCAACATAAAACGGGTATTTCTCGGGTAAGAAGCATGTTTTGATAGAAGTTTGAACCCCTGCTTATTCAAGAAAAAAAACTCATTCCGAAAAAAAACCATAAAAGTGCCAGTTACATTAAATTTTCCTTCATTTAGTTGCAAGCGTAGCAGCACACGCACCGGGTTCAGCTAGTATCTCTAATAAAAATTTTAAATCTCTGGGAATGTCTATAAAAGTCTGTAATTTTTTTTAATAGAATTAGACTTCTTTCAACGAAAAGACGTAATAAGAGAGTGATTTAGGTCATTTTTGCTATATTTGTGATTATGTAAACATTACTGCATGTATTTCTTGCAATGTGTGCAATCTTACACTATTGTTTCATATTTTTTAAGTGACACTGAAGCTTGAAGCATTCGCATAGATGACACAAATTTCTATAGTTTGTTTTTTCCTGTAAAGTTCTTTCCAGTTTTGTATTTTAAAATGAAAATTTAGTTTTCGATAAACAGAACTCGGTGGCCAAAACTCGTGCAAGAAAACTGTACAGGGAGTGGCTCACAAAACCGTTCTGCATTGTGATGGACGATGAGACCTACATTAAAGCCGACACCAAACAAATACCAGAACAGGAACACTACGTCGCCACCTCTGTACGGAAGAAGAAACTGTCGAAATTCGCCAAAAAAATTATTTGTCTGGCAAGCGATCTGCGGATGGGGCAAAATGAGTCAGCCCTTCATCACCTCTGGGACCGTCAACGGACAAATCTACAAGGACGAATGCCTCCAAAAACGACTTCTGCCCTTCTTGAGATCTCACGATGGCCCGACACTGTTTTGGCCGGATTTGGCATCTTGTCACTATGCCCGGCCCGTCTTAGACTGGTACAAAGATAATAATGTTGTTTTTGTACCAAAAGACGTCAACCCTCCAAACACTCCGTAACTTCGCCCAATTCAAAAATTTTGGGCAATCATGAGACAAAGCTCGTTAAAACTCCAAAACTGATAGAAAATGAACTAGAACTAAAGAAAGTGTGGTTATAAGTAAGTATGCAAGTCGGTCCTATCATTGCCCAAAATTTGATGAAAGGGGTCAAGGCAAAGGTGCGGGCATTTGGGTTGGGAGAAGAGGTTCAATAAACCAATGATGTCAAAACTTAACCATTTAGTAGTACTTTATTTCCAGAATGTTTGAAAAGAATCGGGCTCAGAGAAAATTTTTGGTGACCTAGTTTGTGTGTCCAAATTTCATCGAATACAGTCTTTAGATTCGGTTCATTGTTATACAGATAGATTCTCTGAACTTTGGAAGTATTCTTGAAAACTTCGTGGATATATTCATAAACTTCTTGAATTTTTTTTGTTACTTCTTAGCAAAACTTCAGAGAAATTTTCTTACTGATCAAATCTTCCAAACGAGGTGAGATGGAAAGTAAGGAATTGTTATTCCTGCATGAGTGTGTGTCCTTAAAGAATGATGCAAACGGCAGATGGTGTGAACCATATTTTAATATGGTGTCATGAGTAATGAATATCATTATGGTCATATTAATTATTGTTATACAGACTGCTTCTTCGGTTAGTCACTGATTATCTCTTGAATTTCAGGGAAGCTCTCTCCTGATCTTCTGCAAGGCTTTTTGCTAAAATTCTGGGGAGTTTCCTCCTGAATTTCAGACAAAATTCCTCATGAACTTCTTGGCAGTCACTCCTTATTATCTTCGAAATTCACATTTAAGAACCCAACCTTACCTTCCAGAAACATTTGGTAAGTTTTTTCCTGAACATAATCACTTCCTAAACTTCTGATACGAGGAAAATTCCTGCAAAACTTTGGGAAATTACTCTTCAGAATTTCTTCAAAAATCTTCTTAAAGTTGTTAGAAGTTTCTTCCTGAACTTCTGAGAAGTTGTTTTATGAACTTCCAAGATGTTCTCTTCTGAAATTCAGGGGAGTATTCTCCTGAACTTCGGGGAAGTTTGTTCCTGAATTTCAGAGAACTTCCTGCTGGAACTACTAGAAAGTTTCCCCTATACTTGTGGAAAAAAAATCCTGATTTTATCTAAAGTATCTACATAAATTCCTGCGATTTCCTGAACTTCGAGAAGTTCTCATTCTGAAATGCTGGAATGTTCGATTCTAAACTTTAGGGAACCTCTTTAGCACTTCTGGGTAGCTCCAACTAAACTTTTGGTCACTTCGGTGCTTCTGAGAAGGCCTCTTGTAAACTTCTGAGGAGTGCTTCACTGAATGTTTTGAAAAAATCCTTCTTGATCCTAACTCTCGGGTAAGTTTCTTCCTGAATTCAAGGAAATTTTTTCCTAAGCTTGTTCTTTGCAAACTTCTGATTGGTCCCATCCTGAACTGCGAGGAAAAGTTTATTGAAACTGTGGGAAAGCCGTCTCCAAAGTTTCTAGGAAAATTCCCCTAAATTTGTTCTTGAAGTTTCTTCCTGGGCTTTGGAAAGTTTTCTCCAGAACTTTGGGGAAGTTTGTTGCGGATCTATTGGGAAATTCGCGCTCAAACTAGAAGGAAGCATCCCCAATGCTCCTGGAAAGTTTAATTCTGTTCTCTCTAAAGAATTGTGAGAAATCCTGAAATTTTGAAATGTTCTCCCTTGAGCTATCGAAAAGCTGCTTACCATCTCTGGGAAGTAACCTTTTGAGAAATTTCTACCGGAACTTCTGGGAAGTTATTTCCTGATTTTTAGAGAGGTTCTTTCCTCAACTTCTATGACGCATCGTCCTGAGGATTTTTTTCCTGATTTTTTGAGAAATTATAGCTAGTGCCCTTCCTGGTAAGTTCTCGTCTCAAATTTGGGGAAGTTTTTGGTCTGAACTTCTGGGAAGTTAAATCTTGAATTTCTGGGAAGAACTCCAAAACCTCTGAAAAGTTCCAAACATCAAAGAAGTCCCCTTTTCTACAGTTCTTCCTGAAGCTGTGATAAGTCCTCTCCTGATTCGTGGGGAAGTTCTGTCCTGAAATTCTGATAAGTATGATCTTGAACTTCGGTCATGTTTGGTCCTGAATTTTTGAAGGTTCTCCGTGCTTGAACTACTTGCTCTCAATACTTCTGAGAAGTTTCTGCCTGACCACCGGAGAAGTTTTTCTTCGAAGAAGTCTCTTCCTGAACTTCTAGAAATTATCTTCCCGAACCTCTGGGAAGTCTACTTCTAAACTTTCCAAGATGAGCCCTAAATTCTGCGTTGTTCCTTTCTATACTTCTAAGAATCTAAGACTAATTCAGGGGTATATTTCTAAATCCCTAGTTCAAATGTACTGAAATGATGCATTAGTAGTACTTTGAAGAAAAAAAATCAGAGTTTTAAGATTTATTTCAACAGTTCATACATTTCTCAAACATGATTTGTATTGTTGAGAACCCCACTACCATAAGTAGGGACTCCATGTTACCCTCAGAAAGGGCCTATACGATACTTATCTCCGGGCCCATTGTGTCTCCAAGTGGCAAAACCGCTTTCGTTTTTTCAAAAATTTCTACTTTAAATGATACTTACGATATTTTCAAATATTTCAACAAAGCTAACCGTATCTAATATACTGGTCAGATCCTCGTACGTTTTAAATCCGAACTTCAGAGAATACCTTTATTTGAAATTTAAAAAGCATTTAAAATGTCTGTAAAAGTCTGCAACATAAATAAAATGTCTGCTAAATGTCTGCATCGTTAAAAAAAGTCTGCAACAAAAATGAAAACACATTTACATACATGTCTGTGAATATGGCATCCCTGACGGTGACCATGGTGACCGTTCTTCAAGCATTCCGCTGCACTTGGCAAGGTTATGTCAGTTGCCTTAAACTATCCCATCCGGTTGACGTGCCAAGCAAGAGTTAATTGCGTTTTAAGAAACTCCACAAAACTCCAAACCCGATCGCCCCCCACAACAGTGAATCAGACACCATTTTTCCAGCAATTAATTAACACATTCCGTAAATTGTGATTAACACCTTACTCCGTCCGGAAAGCAAACAACTTTGAGGGGAGAAAAATCCAATTGACACCGGAATGCTAACCAAAAGTGACTTCCCCAACTGGAGATGCACTTCGGGACGGGCCTGATACTATTCCTAGTTAATTGCATTGTGAAACACTAGTTCGGGGTGAACCAGTTTCGAATCGGCCGAGTATGAAATTTACCCAGCCAGCTTCAAACGCTACAATGTAAACAGACGCGCCGGAGTGGGGTTCGGATCATGAATCTATCATCGCGACTTGGTCATCATCATCATCATCATGGAACTGCTGCGAGTAGGTTTACAATCTGTTTGTTTTGCTAATATCGATGTTATGATAGCATATATTTATACAGTGCTAGTCGTTTTCCGCTCCCGGCGTCTCGGCCAATAACTAATGTAAACATGTGGAAGCAACTGCTGCCAAATGTCGAGGATTGCGAGCTTCTTCTCGGTCCCAAAACGGATGAAGACACATTCGAAAAAGACTGGAGCGCCCACGATCTCTGATCTCTTGATCATCTGTACAGTGGTGGTCGAAAAAATTGGGGAAGCGTTGCGTTTGTAATTTGAATGCGGAAGCGTATGTTTTGACATTTTCATTCAAAGAGACCACCGTTTAGTTTTAGAAACGCACAACTACGGGGTGCGGCCGGAAAAATTGCGAAACTATGTGGTATTTCTTTCAAATCCCATTTTCATCTACTTTAAGCAATAGAGGTTAATTATAGGTTAATGTCACTTTCGAGTCGAGTGAAACTGAGCATTATAGAAGTCGACTGATATTGATCGAGTCCGCCGGAACTCAACTGTTAACTATAAGATTGAAAGTTTTCAAAATGTGTTTGAAATATTCCATCATCTAGTAATTCAGGACTATCATCAATTTGGCTGCTATTTTCGACAGTCGAAGAATAAGAATGTAAGAAGAATAAGAAGTTATTAATTAATATGTTGACAAGTGTCGATATCTATTTCAAAGATGATTCAGAAGAGGGCTTAATATTTAGTTGTCACCAATTAATGCGTGCTAATACTGAAGCTATTGATTGACTTCTGGTAAAGCATTCAATCGTATTCCTAAGCTTCTGGTAACCTAAGTGGGGATTTTTCGATTACTTGGAATCGATTACTTTTTTTTAGTTTTTGGAGGATTCTCTGAATCCTGGAAGAATTCTCGAAACTTTTTTCATATATTGATAAACTTCTTGAAATTATTTCAGATTTCTCTGCTAAACTTCAGGGAAGTTTTCTTACCGATCAAATCTCTCGAACGAGGTAAGATGGAAACTCAGGAATTGTAATTCTTGTATGAATTTGTGTCCTAGCTCAAGGTATGATGTGAACGGTTAGGGAGGTGGTGTTTACCATATTTTAATAGAGTGTCATGAGCAATAAATATTCATGGTCATATGAATGATTTTTGTAAAGACTTTTTCTTCTATTGTTCAGCGATTATCTGTTGAATTTCAGGGAGTCTCTTTCCTGATCTTCTACAAAGCGCTTTGCTGAAATTCTTGGAAGTTTTTTCCTGAACTTTTAGCAAGTTTCCTCATGAAATTTTTGTCACTTCTGACTTTCTTGTTAATTCACATATAACGACCCCACCTCACCTGAGTCTCATCCTGAAGTGCGAGGAAAATTTCTCCAAAACATTGGGAAAGTTTTCTTCAAAATTTCTTGAAAAATCTCCTTAAATTTGTTGGGAGCTTGTTTCTAAACTTATGAGAAGTCCCCTAGGAAGTTCAGGGAAGTTTTCTTCCGAACTCCTGGGAAATTCCTGCTTTAACTACCTACCTGCTATACTTCTGGACAGTTTCTTCTTGTTTTTCTCAGAAGTATCAACCTGAACTTCTGGGACTCACCGATCTTCGAGAAAGCTTATGAACAGTTCAAACCAAGCTTTTGGGAAACATCTTTCGAAGCTTCAAGAGAGTCCTCTCCTGAACTTCAGAGAAGTTTCTTAAATTTTTTGAGAAACTTTTCTTGAACTTATTGGTAGTGCCCTCTCTGGTATGCTTTTCCCTAAAATTCTGGAAAGTTTTTCCTGAGCTTATTCTATTTCAACATATGATAAGTCCCATCCTTAACTCCGAGGAAAATTCATCGAAACTTTGGGTAGGTCCCTCTAGAATTTCTAGGAAAATTCCCTTCAAATGTTGGAAGTTTCTTCCTGAACTTCTAAAACGTCTTCTGAACTTTTGGGAAGTCCTCTCCTGAACTTTGTTGAAGTTTATTCTTGAACTTCTGAGAAAATCTTGCTCAATATACTAAGAAGTATCCACAATTTTTTTTTAAGTTCCTTTCTGTCTTTGAATAGGTTTCTTCATGAACTTTGAGGGATCCTGAATCTGAAATTCTGAAATGTTCTCACCTGAATTTTGCGAAAGCTTTCTAGCATTTCTGGAAAGTTCCAACTAAAATTTTGAGGAATTGCTTCTGGAATTTCCTTAAATTCCAAGACCTTCTGAGCTTGGTGGATTTTTTTTCTGAATTTTTGAGAAATTTTAGATAGCTCCCTCCCTGGTTAGTTTCCTCCTGAACGTCAGTGGAAAGTTGTTTGTTTTCCTGTACTTCTGGAAAGTTCATCTTGAATTAATGGGAAAACTCCAAAACCTCTGGAATGTTTCAAACTTCTAAATAGTCCAGCCCCCTAAACATCTTCCTGAAGCTCTGAAAAGTTTTTTTTAATTTTCTGGGAAGCTGAACTGCTGGTTAATATGATCTTGAACTTCGAAGATGTTTGGTTCTTTAAAGATATTTCGGCTTGAACTACTTAGAAGTTTTCTCCCTATAGTTCAACAAATCTAGGACTAATTTCACAAACCACTTAACTCGTGGAACGATTTGCTAATCTCAAATGCAAATGTACTAAAAAGATACGTCTAGAAGTACTTTAGAAAAAATCAGAGTTTAAAGATTAATTTTAAAGCTCATCACATATACTGTTGTTCTAAGTCTCCGTGTGCCAACGAAATGGACTTGAGAGCGAATATTAGGATCACAAACGAGAAAATGAAATTTACTTTTTGTTATACCGAGCCAAGGCGCATTAGTGGTCCTAATAAATCGAGCTCTTGGTCAATTTCCTACCACTTCTGTTTAGTATTAGTTTTGCTGGCTCTACGCCACAAAAGCCTCTGGTGATGTTCACATTGGTTTAGTGTGTTTCCTACCTTGCTCAGTCATTTACCCTGAACTGATGAAAAACGCCTATCAATACAAACTCTTTCACAACAAAATACGACAGATCAGTCACTAGTTTCCGAACGATTGATTGGTCGACCAGCTCGACAAAATTTTGACGATCTCGAGATCTGTAATAGCATATTTGATCTTTCGAGCAAAGTGATGGTCGACTGGATTTTTATAATTGGCCCCATAATATCAACATTTTTGAGTTCAGCTATCTTTATTAGGTCCTTTTAAAAAAATTAACTTGATGTTTTCATTTATTTCCAATGACACCTCTTCTCGTCAATGAGTTCCCTTCACGCCAGAAGGTAACGGGTGGCAACTAAGATTTTGAAATTTTTCCGAGGCCAATATGCTCAACAACAAATGAGTTCGGAGCGAGAGTGTGTATGTGTTAGCTGTCTCTCACTTTCCCCTTTCTGCATGGAACTTTGACATAGGACTACGTCTATGTTTTCTACAGTGCGTCTCACAATAGGTGTCACCTTTTTTCAGTCTTGGATTATTTCAGCTTGATCATTTGACCAACGGAATTGATTATACCCGTTTCGAGTGTATAGTTTGACAGCTTATCGCTGAAGATAAAAAAGCGATTCCGTTTGCTATATTCATCAGCTACCATGAAAGTCATACGGGAGCAATTTTTAAAATTACATTTGCAAAAGCTTAGACCGTGACAGATATTCAATAGCCTTAAGCAGTTCGGAGTGAGTAAGCGTTTTGTTTTTCGTACCTTAAAACGGTTCAAGGAAACTGGAAATGTTCATATCCAACAGAAAGGAGGTGCCAGACGAACTGTCAGAACGAAGAAAAAGATCGAATGTGTGAGCGAGCGAATAAGACGTAATCCAGCCATATCTGGCCGTAAATTGAGCAAACAATTTCAAATGTCCCCTGCTTCATTGAACAAGCTCCTCAGACATGATCTAGGCTGCAAGCCGTACAAGAAACAACGGGTACACGGGTTGACGGAGCGTCAAAAACAAACCAAGGTCCAAAGAAGCAGACATCTTTTGATTTGGCACGGTGGCTACGAGAAGCTATCAAGGAAAATGGTGAGAGATTCGATTTGAGTTTATATGGTTTGTTTGGATGACATGCATCTTTCAAACAAAAAATAAATGCTTTGATTTGGTTGATTTGTTTTGCTCCCATTTTGATTTAATGACACCTATTATGAGACACCCTGTATATTGGGGTACAATTTAAAAAAATCGCATACCAATTGTCACGAAAAGTGGTCAGGTTCTGAGCGTTAATATCTCAGTCATTTCTCAAAATATATTCAAAATGTCTGCACCAATCGATCGGATATATTTCTACGCATCAATGTTGATTTTGGGCCACATACTATTGAAAAGTGCAATAATGTTAAGCCTTGTCTTAAAAAGTATATTAACTCCTTCAGGCCTAAGGAATCATATATGACCCTAAAAAGAAAATGGCTGTAGTAAATCACAGACTGAATAAAAATGTACACTGTCTTCGGCAAATTTGTTCTACGTCAATTATTGTATCTGATAAACATAAAAAAAGGTTTAAGGCCTAATTGACGACATAGAACATCTTGAATTTGAAGAAGTTCCGGAAGAAAAAAAGCCTTATGAATGGTATAAAGCGTTATTTTAGAATATTGTACATATGCATACGTATTATTACATTTTTGGTGACAAACGTTAAATATTTTTGTATCTTTCTGGGATGTTCTAGGTTAACCAAAATGCACTCACAGTTCAGAATTTCAGATCTAAAGTTGTAACAGTAGCTTTCAGGGCTATATAAAATTATGATATGTATTCAAACATATTGAATGAACATTTGACCTTCCACAATAGTCATTATTTGATGATTTTGTGATGTTCTAGATCATCAAAACTATCCTTGAGTCCTGAACTTAAGATCTACAGTAGTAACTATAGCTTTTTGGGCTATAAAAATAACGCTACGTATTCAACCATATTCAGTGAATATTTTAGAACGTAAACAAGCACTACGTAATAATGATTGGGGTCATCCCAAACTGTCCTTGAGTTCAGAACATAAGATCTACAGCTGTAACAGTAGGTTTTTGGAGTATGCAAACGAACAATATGTATTTCACAATATTCATTGAATAGTGTAGAAGACCGACAGACATATTGGCACAATCTTGAAAAATTCCAGGTCATCCAGACTGTTCTTAAGTTCAAAATATAAGATCTACAGTTGTAACCATAGCTTTTTGGGCTAGATAAGTATGACAACATGTTCAATGAATCTTTTGGAAGGTCAACAGTCACTATTTTGTAACTTTTTGATCCTCATAGTCATCTAAACTGTTCTGGCGTTCAGGACTTTGGATTCACAGTTGTAACAGTAATTTTCAGCTTTATGGGCTATACAAAGTTAAGTTAGTTTGTTTGGCATGAACCTCCTAAGATTATCTCATAATGTCTGTTAGCCATCCAGGGCATTCGTTGAATATGTTTGAATATATATTATGACATTGTAAAGCTACTGTTACAACTGTAATTCTTAAAACCTGTACTCCAGGTCAATTTAGATAACCTAGCACATCTTAAAAAATATATCCTGCTTTTTTCAATCATTTCTATATTATTGAGCACCAATTCAATCAGATAACACAAAATTGCTTGTTTAATAACGCTTGGAATATTTTAGGCCTTTTAATTCAAAGAAAATTGTATTGTACAATCTGAAGGGCTATACCTTGTAGTGTTTTGTTTTGTTTATGCTTGCTCAGTTTTGCTCAAAGATTGAGAAAGAAAATCCAAAATTTTATGTGCCACCCGCTAGACTGCCATGTGCTCGTTATGACATACTTCAGAGTCTTCACGCAAGGCTGAGATGTTTTGTAGGCTTGTGCTTCAACATACGCCGAAAATCGTATAATCCAACGGGCCTATGTCCGGAATTCTAGGGGGCACAAATCGTTTGGCCAAAACTTCATGTTGCGTTCGATTTGACGTGTGACATGGCGCCCCATCCTGTTGCAGAGCAACGTATTGATCCTCGGAGAACGTTACCTTCATCCAGGATCTTGGTCTCTCAAAATACCGATATACACGTCGGTATTGATTTTCTTACCAGGATCAATGAAAACGGGCAGAATTTTCAAACCATTGGACGCCACCAAGCCAAGGTTTCGAACTTAAACTTCACTGTCTCTGGAATATCCTGAATTTTCGTCGGTAAAATGAACCGGTCTGTGCGCCTGTTGGCAGCTTTTCATCGGAGAACAGGATTATCATTTTTTCCTTCTTCGACAAGGAAAGCAATCCCTTCGAACGGGTCACTCGTAGTTCCTTCACCCGCTACGTAATCAAGTGGCGTTTCACTCTAGCTCTGAAAGATGCATGCCAGTCTTCTTCGATGATCGTTCGCATGGGAATTTTTTCAGAAATGTTGGCTTCCTTGGAAAGTTTCGTGATGGATCATATTAATCCTTAGGCCCATCCTGTGAAGACTTTTTGATGAGATAAACTGTTGCCAAATGATATCCTATGATCCATCGACGTCATCTTGGCGAGCAGCAAACTCGCTTCTTTGGCGTACATTTTCACAAATTTGCAATAAAACAATTTCTTTGTTCTGTTGCAGGTTTTTGTAATATATTCATAATCAGATAGGTCTCATTAAAGGCAACCTCCAAATAATACTAGCTCACTTCTAAAACGCTGCTCACTACGTGGTGCATGAGCACACGAACTTGTGTACAAGACTCGCTTGCGTGTAGATTCCGTTCCGTTATGTTCCGTAGTTTCGTTGCAATTCAATTTGTGGTTGAATTCTTGTGAGATTTTAGGGGTCTCAATAACAAGTAATTTAAGGTGTCGCAAGCTGGCTTTGCTCCAAGTGAAAAACTAACAACTTCGCTTGTGGTAAGTCATGGCAAGACCGTTTCCATCAGAAATCAATATAGTGTAGGAAGGATAAACATTTCTGAAACCTAGTGGAAGTGTCTAGAAAGACCTACACAGAAAAAAATAATGAATTTTAACAGGCGCGTAAAATATCCCCTCGTTTAATTTCAAGCCAATTGTTCAACGAAATTTTTTGCATTTTTCATGCGCCATACAACAAAGTTTGCAATCTTTTATGCAACAAACTAGATTCAGGCGTTATCTGGCTTAAATTTACATGAATTATCCTATTATTTTCTGCCAAATCTAGCATTCCCTTTACGTGCATTAGATAACTTAGAAAATAAAATGTTTCCGTCTATCTGTGTACAGCAGAAGTCGTCAATCAAGTTATCAGCGGCA
>JASCZW010013717.1:0-24774 GCA_034211315.2 Aedes japonicus | reverse complement strand
AATGAGGCAAAAGAAATGAAATGAATAGAAATGAAGATTGAGAAATTGTAACAATTTCACAAATCCTAAATAATTAATACATTTCATAACTATGACCTAGAAGAAAACCAGTAACCTCCATTTAATTCCAACTGTCTTATTAGTCCTCGACAGATACGCGTATCTTTCGTCTACAATGTGCAGACTTGTTCAGTGTCTCGTAATAATAACTCGACTGAGAGACACTGAAGAAGTCTGCACATTGTAGACGAAATACGTGTATCTGTTGAAGATAAGCAAAGGTAGTTGGAATTAAATGGAGATTACTAATTTTTCTTCTAAGTTATAGTTACAAGTATTCCACTAAACAGCTCAAACCCTCTAGGATTCACATTTCATAACTTTAAAACTTAAGAAAATTGAGAGGAAGGTACAAAAAAATTTTTGATGATGATTTTGATAATTTTTTTAAATTTTAATAATATCTTTATATTTTATTAACTCTTTTGAATTATTTTAGATTTTTCTGCTGTTTTTTTCTTAAAAAAAGCCTTATTATCTTAAATCTTATAATCGTTTTTTGGTTCCTAAATCTTATCCTAATTTGCTTTTGAGCGTGATTTTTTTTTTTCTCTGTTCGGGACATAAACCACTGCGACCAGTAATTTGATCTATTGTAGTATATCCCGTAGCCTTTGTTTAGTGCATGTCGAGTTACTTCATCACCATTGAGAAATGATGAAGTATTCGGTGTTGTTACAGTTGTCATTGTTTGTTTTGTTGGCAATGAATCAGGTTTAATTGAAAGTTTCCGCTGTTTAAACCCTTTGTGAGCGACAGCACTCTTCAAAGGCGCGCCCTTTATCAGTCAAAACCGGATTCATTGCAAACAAAACAAACAATAACTCCGATAGTGACCATGCATCAGAACCCTAGTCATAACCAATTCAAACTATAGAACATCAAATAGAAAATAAGAATTCACATAAATGAAGACTAACCATGTTTTCTTTATTCCAAGCTCATCCTCGGTGGCGCAACCCGAGTATTGTCACTTTTCACAAGACATAAAATGTAATAAGGCCAATTATACGTTCCTTTGACTACAAAACAAATATGTTCCTAGTTTGAATTAATTCGGACTAGGGTTCGGTGGTAGATCTGATACCCCGTAACGCACCACGAAAAGGTGATCTACCAGCGTTACGGGCTTTGAGCGCAGATTACAGAACTTACATAGCATTCAAAAGAATTTCTCAGCAAAGCCGACGACCTACGCACCTTAAAAAAGACTGATTGGTTTGTTAAATGCAGCCATATATCGATGGTATTTTTGAAACGATTTTCTGTGTACAACATAGGACACCAAAGTGTTAATCTGCCTGATAAGAAAATAATGGCAACTTTTGGAAAAAATAAAAGCATTTGAAAGTGGTCTACAAAGTTTGAGAAAATTTAAACAAATTTCAAAAACAAAATTCAGGATCTAAAATAGAATTAAAAAAATCACGATTTGAAAATTCAACATATTTAAACAAAAAATAAAATAAGCGAAAATTTATAAAATTTAGAGCATATTTCAAGAGAACTCAAATAAGAGATTCCTTCAAACTGTCTTCTTTGTTTTCCTCAGGATTGTCATGGTAGTTAAATTCGTAATTTTTTATTTGAATTTATAAGTTGCTGATTTTTGTTTTGATTATCTCTTATCATTTGAAAATATTCTAGAGGGTTTGAGCTGTTCAGTGGGCGCGTCGGGACTGACGTTTTTGTGCTTCGCTGCTTGTTTTATCTGCAAATTTTCGAGAAAATTAGATATTTAGTGGAAATTATTGTGTAGTGTTGATAATGATCCGGTCACTAAAGAGTTGATTGCGGTCCAACACGAGGCTTTCGACTGGTGTAAAAACAAAGTGTCCTCGGTGCAGACGGAACCTCGAACATACAGCCTCAGCGGCGACAGGAGGAGCTCGACTTCACCCGCGTCACTCGGAGATGTTTGTTAATGGTCGTGGAGCGTTCATGGTCGACCATCTCCTTAAGAACAGAATGTTATCTGGAGAGTACGCGGACCTGCTCTGATTCCTCGATGTTACAACCACAGCAATGGAATGTTCTGGAAACCCGGGTGAGCTTCTTTCCATTTTCTCCTTTTGTGTCCCATTCCAATATTTTTTGTTTCTGATATGTATGTATATGTATGTGTATGTACACTCAGTGGCATGGGAGAGGCCAAGCAGGGTTTTGTTGGCGGGAGACTCCATGTTCAGCCTCCTGTAACTTTGTCAATTGTCAGTGTTTTTGGATGAGGGTTTGACAGCATTATGCAAAATGTGTGAACCTGGTGTGATCAGGGTTTCATGTTGATAGGGTTTGTGGATTTGGGGTTGTCGTGGCATGTGTGAGGGGAGTCATTTTGGGACATGAAGATTTTCTGTGTTTCTGTGAGGGGTTTGGGTGGCATATTGGAGGTTTCTTCGGGGCTTGTAGAGTGTACAGGGATTGTGTGGGCGGATTTGAACTGTTTCCATATGGTGGTTTGGACCGCAGCCGCGTCGGGGTTGACGTACCAGCGTGGGCATTTCCTTTTTCACCTGATGCTGACCTTGCTGAGGTGTCGGTGCGGGAGGAAGCCGAGGTGAGTTTTATTCATAATACTGTATAACACTGTATACGTAGTTTTCACAAACCAATTTATACTGAATGCCATATTTTCAAAGTTCTTCGTGGGTTACACTAGTTGTTTGGAATATTTCACGCGTAACAAATCATGTGTATTAATAAGATGAATTCACCACGGCTTTTTTTTTTTGCACCGATGTTTCAGCGGGTCAGTATCGGTGAGAGGGGAGGTGCTCGTGTTGGTGTGTCAACTTTGACACATCACTTATCAAGGAGAACCTGATCCATCGAGCCCTACCCTACTAACATAGAACATCCTTCCCGTGACCTTTGTGGGATGCAGAGGTAAACACGGTCCCTTAATCAGCAAAGGTCACACTAACTTTCCTTCCCTTTTCCCAACTGATTGCAGGACGTGGCCGGCGCCGTTATTGATTATTAAAGAAATTGAGTCACTGAAACGTGTACAGTGAGAATGAGTGGTTACAAAAGCCCCATTCAGTTAATTCATTGTGCAATTTCACTGATTCTGATCAATCACGGAGTAACAACCATTGATATGTGCAGTCTGTCAAGCTAAGCTAAGCTAAGCTAAGCTAAGCTTGCTAAGCTAAGCTAAAGCTAAGCTAAGCTAGAGGGTTTGAGCTGTTCAGTGGAATACCTGTAACTAGAAATTAGAAGAAAAATAAGTATTTTCCATTTAATTCTAACTACCTTGCTTATCTTGACAGATACGCGTATTTCATCTACATCTGCAGACTTCTTTCAGTGTCTCGTACTAATAACTCGAATGAGTTATAACCCAATCGAGTTATTGGTACGAGACCCTGAAGAAGTCTGCACATTGAGACGAAATACGCGTATCTGTCAAGATAAGCAAAGCGTAGTGAGAATTAAATGGAAAATACTAATTTTTCTTCTAATTTCTAGTTTGAAAATAGTTTTTTAAGTTCTTTTAAATTTAACTGTTTTTAAATTTGTATTTTTAGTTCATTTTATTTTAAAAAATACATATGTGTTTCAGGTGCAGATATTTTTTGCGTTTGAGCAAGTGCAGGTGCAGATATTTTTTTACGAATTTATGCAAGTGTGGTAGATAGAAAGAGATTGATGAAGATTTTAAAGATTTGCTGAAAAAATAAGTAAGATAATGGATTCAGATTTAAAAGGTGTTCAACGTTTACTACAAGGATATAAGAACATTTTAAAGGTTGTATAAGAATTAAGATACTATAATAGAAAGAAGTCTTATAAATGTATTCGAGAAACTTCAAATGACAAACATGACATCAAAAAAATATTAAGTAATTCAATAGCTTGAAAGAATTTAAAACATTAAATAAAATCATAAGAAATTTTAAATCCAATTTACAATATGAAAGAAATTTCATAAGTTTACAATTATTTGAAAAGACCAAAATTTAATGTTACAATACCAAATAACTACAGAAAGTAAAATAAGAGAAAATGCAAATATCAAATAAAAAATTGCGAAGAATTAAACATATAAAGAATTTAGAAAACTTTTAAGTATGAAGAGCAATTCAAAGTCATTTTTGAATTTATTTTTAAAAATTTGAAGCAGTTCTTAAAAAGGAAAAAACAATCCACAATAATCAGATATAAGAAGATAAATTAGTACTTCCATTTAATTCAACTACCTTTGCTTATCTTGACAGATACGCGTATTTCGTCTACAATGGCAGACGTCCAGTGTCTCGTACTAATAAAATGTTACTAAATGTCAAGTTATTAGTACGAGTCACTGAAGAAGTCTGCCCATTGTAGACGAAATACACGTATCTGTCAAAATAAGCAAAGGTAGTTGGAATAAATGGAAAATACTAATTTTTCTTCTAATTTATAGTTACAGGTATTCCAAGAAACAGCTCAAGCCCTCTGGGATTCAAACCACAATAAAAAAAACGAGAATGATAAAAAATAAACAAAAATAAAAAGAATTGTCAGAAATCAATAGATAGCAGTGTAATAAAATTAAATTCAAAAAAATATGGAAAACTATCAAGGTTTTGCAAAGAATAAAGAATAACGTGGAAAATATTTGAAAAACTAATGATATAAAAAATTTAAGTAAGTTAAAAAGTTTTGAAGAAAAACTTTAAGAAATAAAAATGAATAAACGTGGAAATTTCAAAAATCTATAATTTAAAAAAATTAAAAATTTAGGGAGGTTTGAAGAAAAACTATAAGAAATGAGTAGCAACAAATATCGTCAATCAAGAAAACTTATCTTGTTTCGGCTTCTACTTGATGTACTCCTCTAATGTCGCTTGTAAGACTTCAAAAAATTATTGATTGTCCGGTTTATAGTATGTTAATCAAGAAATTGAAGGATTAGGAAGTCGAGGAATTACATAGTTAAAGAAGTTGAGTAATTAAGGAATTGAGGAATTCAAAAATTAAGAGAGGTTCAGGAGAAAATGAATTAAGACATGAAAGAATTCTGGGTTCAATGAATAAAGCGAATTAAGAAACTAAGGAACTAAGGAACTAAATAATAGAGGAGCTAAGTAATTAAGAAATTAAGGAATCAATGAATTAAGGATTTAAGTAATTAGCGAATTGAGGAATTGAAGAATTGAGGAACAATGGAATTAAGGAATTAAGGGATTGAAGAATTAAGAGACTAAGAATCACGGGATCTTCCTTCTACAATCATTCTTTTAAAAAGGAATCTATTAAGTGCAGTATAGGCAGAACAGAAATTTGCACATCGCTAGATCCGTCCCGTTCCTGTTTGGTCAAACAATAATGAGTGTGAGTCGATCAAAATTTTTATTAATAAGTCAAATTCTATTTCTTTTTCAAGTTCAATCAATACAGAATACAGAAGGAATATTCAGCTAAGCTTCCTTTTTACCGATTGCGAATTTCCGGGTCTTTCGTTTAACACCTGCCATAAGATTTTCTACAATCTCCTTGTCCACTTTATTCGCCGCAGAACGCCAGTTTGCATTGAACTGTTTCTCGCTCACAACAGCTTTTTGAGTCTTGTTAAGGTTCCGCTTGACGATGGCCCAATATTGTTCGATTGAGCGAAGCTCTGGCGTGTTGGAAGGGTTTTTGTCCTAGGACACCACTTGAACGTTGTTGGCAGCATACCACCCCATGGCCATTTTTCCGTAATGGCAAGATGCCAAATCCGGCCAAAATAGAACGGAACAATTGTGTCGCTTCAGGAAAAGCAGTAGGCGTTTTTGTTGGCACTCGCTCAGAGAAATTTCCTGGTTGATTTCCTGGCTTTCGACAAACGTTTACCGAACACTTTTAATACATTGGTAACAGTTGATTTAGCCACATTCAACAAGTTCGCCAGCTTTGCGTGGAATTAGTTTGGATTTTCGCCATGCACGTGCAAAATTTTGATGCGTTGCTTCTCTTCCTTCGATGACATTTTGATAACTGAATTGCTAATCTCAAAATCAAATGCACCGTAATTAACGCATACATCTTCAAAATAAGAGGTGTGCAAAAAATTTTAATGCTCGATGAAAGGAAATGCGTCGAGTTTAAGTGGACCAAATTTTGATCGAAACACCTTTTATCATGTCAACACATTCCTACCCTTGACGACCATTGATTCCAAATTGACGATTCAATGTTCTCTTTGTAATTACAGCTGCTATAGCTAGGTGAGGTAGCAACTTCGGTGGGTGAATCATATTGTATTGTTTTAGAATGCTTACAAAACATATTGAAAAGAGGAATTCTGAAGAAGCTTTTTCTGCAATAATTGGCAATGGACCTATTCCAATTGCGGTTTCAGATTATGAGAGAGGACGCTACTTGATTAATTTATGATGTTTTTATAGGTACTTAGTATTCTATTTTGACGAAACTTTCACGTCTGTAAAAAAAACTTTTCACTCATTTTACGAAATGTTTCGAGATCCATTTTTACTAACGAAGTCCGTCATGTTTCAGGGATGGGATGAAAAATAAAATCGATTCCCCGAACTTGTTTCCGATTATCATAATAACCGAAAACCAATCTTCCCAAACGTGCAAATTGATCCTTTTTCCTTCCGAAAATTCTCCGCAAAAAGTTAAATTCTATCGTACACACAATTTCACACTTTTATCGAAGAAACTTTCACCTTCCCCTAGTGAGCACGAGGATCTAAACTTTTCCAGAAATCGTCCTGGTTTTGGCTTGCTTTGAGATTATCCGATTCGGTTTGCGTGTTGTAATTGGAATTTTCAGTCATGTTCCTATCCCACCTAGCATTCAATTAATGTTTCAATGTTGCTTTCTTTTCGTTTTAGTTGTTGTTACTTATACTGTCAATTCAGCATTGAAAGTTTAATAAAGGTTTCAAGCGATTAGATAAATAAAGTGAACAGAAAGACTTACTCCCAAATGAA
The DNA here is from genome assembly GCA_034211315.2 of Aedes japonicus. Lineage (NCBI taxonomy): Eukaryota > Metazoa > Arthropoda > Insecta > Diptera > Culicidae > Aedes > Aedes japonicus. The sequence goes on along the minus strand of JASCZW010013717.1, from coordinate 17,787 downwards.
ATGGGAAACAAAATTGTACATTTTAACCTGTGATGAGCAACTCGCTCTCCGAAATGCCAGCACGAACGCTCCATTTGACTCAATTTTGCTTGGGTATATTTGATTGGCATTGACAAGTCGACATTTAATCAGATCGATGCTTTGATTTGCCAACTTGTCGATTCTAATAACATTAACTCAAATTTGCGTGACTCCTCATTTTACGAAAGAGAGTCGAAAACGACTCCAAGTTCAGTTGAATCGTACGAAAGCGACACAGTGGAACTGAATACAATAACTATCAACGCACCACGCGTCTCCACCGATTCGAGTCCATTCATGTAAACAAAAAACACACATCTTCATTGAATTTCATGGCACATTTGATCTTCACGCAGCGAGTTTCGCACATCCACAGTTGGTCCACCAAATATGAACTATCCAAGAGTCTGTCATATTCGCATCATAAACCGTCCAACTTTTACGAGATAATATAATCGTAAAAACGGCTCGACGACTCTCCTCTCGCCATTCCGGTCCTTTTAATAAAACAGATCGACTCTGGCGCGCCGCGGCGGAGGAATGTGGCCTGCTCCGAATGTGATTCGTGATATCATTCCAACCACCCACAAAATTGCCATCAGCCATCAGTTCCTCGACTGGCGGCGGCGACGACGACGACGTCGACGGCAAATATGCCGCTGCAGAATGATGGAAATCAAAAATTCATTCCTATGGTCGGTCATTATTTTGGCCGACCGTTTTTGCCAGCCCAGCTTCTCACACTCCCCGGTGAACTCATTTGACGGTGGACCGGCTGGAGACGAAAAAGCCCCGAAGGGAAATGTTTTCAATGACTCATTGTGGGATTTGTGTTCGCTTGCAATGGTGGGTCCATGGTGGGTGGAGTTTGCTGTAAGTTTAGCACCGCATTATTGGGAGTTCTATTATGATAGTCAATGGTGGCGTCACTTTACACCAGGGGCAGAAACGGTGATGCAATTTTTCATGCTGTGATGAAATATTATCTATTGTCTGGTGTTAAAGTTACATGTTGCGTTGCATAAATATTCATGGTGCTTCACTTTGGAGAAATAAATAAATCTAGTTTTCCATTTATTTATTTAATTTTACAATGGAATGACAACGAAGGCCGTCAATTAAGAACTGCGGAAGAATACTGGTTAAAGCGACCAGAGAAGCCCTGTAGCCTGTAAAAATCAAAGTAGAAGAAAAAGAAAGGAGAAATATTGACTTCGAAAATGTTGGATATTCATGGAAATCAATTTTTAATCTCTTATTCAGTAAATGATTGTCAACACACCTTACTATATATAATCATATTATGATAACTTGTATTTTAGCTTTAATCTGTTCCATTGAATCAATTCGGTCATGCTATATTTTTCTTCAAATAAATCACACACTTGAAAAATGAGCGATATAAAGCGCTATAACCTTGGTAATTATTGCCAGGCTTTTGGTTCAAATGCCAAAGTTCACCCACAGGCAATAGGAGCATAAACTAATCTTTCTTGTATCTATGCTCCCAACGATAAAATACAAATTATCACATTGTTTAAATCTACATGGAAGCGTTTAGTACGGGATGTCCACGCTTTCTTCCTTCCCTTGATTTAGAGTAGTAGAGCGATTTTAGATCTGTCTGGAATCGCTCTATTTTTCGGAATCCTCTCTGCGGCACATACTATGCAGTTGGCCTGGCCAATGACAAGAAAAATGGTGTATTTAAGAAACCATCATTTTCCAGGATGCTTTCAAGAATTGGCTGCGTTAGTGTGAGATTAGATTAGAAATAAATCACACACTTGAAAAAATGCTGCTGACCCCGTATTTCTCTCTTTGTTGGCCGCTTATGGCCGGACAACAGGTCAACATCGTGGCGGGAAGATAGTTTGTACATGAAGCAGTCCGCTGCTGTATCCCCCCTCCCCCCAACATTCTGAGAACCGTTTTAGTATGGGTAGTTCCAATTTTTTACTCAAAAATGACCTTCTTTTGCAACCATACAAATCTCCGTTCAAAGTTAAAAATAAGTTTTCCCTATCCGGGTCCTCAAAAACGGGTAACAAATGGATCAAATTGTCTTCTTTTTATTTTATTAAGTTTCATTCCATGATGAGTACAGAATTATTTTGCTTTGTTGCGATGTTTGTTTTTATAACTGAGGTTCGTTCCCTGTTCAGAATTTTGCTTCGTATGTGTATTTTCGTGCCTCTCTCCATTCAGGGCTATGCTATCGACGCTAGTATATATGACGCAAGATGAGCCAAAATGATTTCAGTTCGGACAGGGCTTTGTTCAATCCGCCACAGTCCAGTTGTGGTACGAGAGACAGAGTCTTGCAAGACATGCTAATCGGACAGTTATCGGTTTCCATGTCTACCCAATGGAATGATAAAATTTCGGGCCACTGCCATTCGTTCCTTATGAAATCATTTCGGTTCGTCTCGCGATTCCTATAACTCCTCTCAGGAGCTAAGCGCAGAGGGTTGACCAATAGCTTGCTGGGCAGGTACAAGTAGCATGGTAACAAGATCAACCAGTCGAGTTATTAGTACACTGAAGGACATTGAAGAAGACTGCACATTGTAGACAAAATACGCGTATCTCTCAAGATAAGCATAAAGGTAGTTGGATTTAAGTGGAAATTACAAATTTTTCCTCTCATTTCTAGTTACAGGTGTTCCACTAAACAGCTCACACTTTCTAGGATTCTAGATCAACCGGTGAATTGGACTCCCAATTTCGCATTTCAAAGCCTCCGGATTCGTGAATCTTCTTTACGTCCTTTTCCAGCATGATTGCCTCCTCCTCGGTCTCGGCACTAACCAACATATCGTCAACATAATGCTGCCGAATGATAGCGTGCACCGACTTTGGAGATTCCTGTTCGAACTGCTTTGCGTGAATGTTCTTAACATACTGAACGATGCTTGGAGAGCAGGACGCCCGAAAGACCTGCATGACGTAGCGTACTTGGAGCTGCGTCTGCTTCATTCGCCTTCCAAAAGAAAAATTCCATGTAGAAAAATTTCCTGGAGATCGTCGGAAACCGCTACTCGGAATTCTCGAAACTGTAGCAGAACCGAGAGAACTGAGGTTAACTGCTCGGGTCCATCGAGCAGTATCGAATTCAGCCTTATCTTGTTGGGCTTGCTGGGCTTCACGATCGAAAATACTGGAAGTTTGTTATTATGGTTGCTTAGACGTCTTGATTGCCACCGGAGTAAGCTTCTTGATGTATCGTTTGGTCAAGCAGTCGCTGTATCTTCACGTTTAGTGCATTGGCTATGTTTTCATCCTTTTCCGAATCGCCCCGTCCATGCTCCCGGCCAAGACCTGCATCAGCTCTATTGCCCTTTATTCGTCATTGGAAAGCAACAGTTTCTCCGGCTTACTGATTCCAATGTTTTCCAGCGAGAAGAATTGTTTCATGACTTTGTACAGGTGCTCGTTGGGACTCGTTCGGGTTTCCTTCGTGGCATTTCGTCACGTTCCCCAGAGCTTGCATGGTCCAGTTCGATAGAAGGCTTGGACTGACTTCTTGGTACGATTCTACCGGAAAACCTGACGATATTTTCCTGTATTTTAGGAATTATCAGTGTCTGCGGTCTGAGATAAAGACTGCCGACCGTATGCACTTCGCTGAGCGTGTACTTCATGGAGGGATTGGAAGATTTGGAGGTTTAATTTTGGGATAAATCTTCCGTTCTGTTCCGCAAGCGACTTGGTCGGCCGCTGTACTCCCCATTCGTCAGCCAAGCTCTGCTCCATAAGCGTAAGTTCCAGTCATCTACAAAGGCGTAGTTTTGCACAATCTCCGATGGAGCGCCCAGTCAAGCTTCAGGTAATCTTTCCACCAACTTATATCTCAGCGAGACATTAGCATTAGCATTGTCGTTTGCACACCTCGTGTATGGAGCTACGATGAGGAATAATTCGTTGAAGACATTGCATGTCACCATGATTCAAAACCAGTTACTAAAGACTGTGTTCGATGAAATTTGGACACACAAAATAGGTCACCATAAATTTTCCTTGAGCTCGATTCTTTTCAAACTTTCTGGAAATAAAGTACTACTAAATGGTTAAGTTTTGACATCATTGGTTTATTGAACCTCTTCTCCCAACCTAAATGCCCGCACCTTTACCTTGATCCCTTTCATCAAATTTTGGGCAATGATAACTTGCTTACTTACTTTTAACCACACTTTCTTTAGTTCAAGTTCATTTTTTATCAGTTTTGGAGTTTCAACGAGCTTTGCCTTCATGCCAAAATTTTTCAATTGGGCGAAGTTCCGGAGTGGTTGGAGGGTTGATGTCTTTTGGTAAAAAAACTACATTATTATCTTTGTACCAGTCTAAGACGGGCCGGGCATAGTGGCAAGATGCCAAATCCGGCCAAAACAGTGTCGGGCCATCGTCAGATCTCAAAAAGGGCAGAAGACGTTTTTGGAGGCATTCGTCCTTGTAGATTTGTCCGTTGACGGTCCCAGAGGTAATGAAGGGCTGACTCATTTTGCCACATCCGCAGATCGCTTGCCAGACAATTGGCAAATTTTGACAGTTTATTTTTCCGTACACTCTCCGGAACGGCCTACTTAGAGGTGGCGACGTAGTGTTCCTATCCTGGCATTTGTTTGGTGTCGGCTTTAATGTAGGTCTCATCGTCCATCACAATGCAGACCGGTTTTGTGAGCCACTCCCTGTACAGTTTTCTTGCACGAGTTTTGGCCACCGAGTTCTGTTTATCGCTCCGGTTCGGTGCCTTCTGGACCTTGTACACATGTAATCCAGAACGTTTCATTGTTTTCTGCACAAAACAAACTGAAACGTTCGCCTTTTTCGCAACATCCCTGATCGAAATGTTGGGATAATGCTTAAATTGGTTCAATACCATCTGGCCTTTCGGATTTGATGTGCCACGTTTTTTGCCACTACCATTTTTCCGCTTGGTTGTCTTACGGTCCTTGAACGTTTTGATCACATGAGATACGGTTGAATGTGCGATTCGAGCTGTTTTCCTGATCCATCGATGAGAAGCGTTTGGGTTTGCGAAGTGAGTGCCCAAAATTTGTTGGCGCACTATTTCTTCATTCGAAGCCATCACTGAAATCATTCGACCGATTTTCACGAAACTCATTACACAATTGCCACAACACAATGAAATACATTCAGTTAAAATTTCAATAATTTTTACCACACGCTAAAAAGTTACGAACAATTGCGTGTGTCCAAATTTCATCGAATACAGTCTTTACAATAATTTTTATTACGAAGATGAAGATTGATTGAGGTTTTTCTTGGAAATTCCGTGGAGCCTAATCAACGAAAACCACATCAAGCTACATGAAGAGCCCAGTAGCCAACTAAGGTAAGTGATATAAATGGTCAAAATAGGTAAAATATGCCCGAAGATTGCCAAAATCAAATGCTAGGCAAATTTGATGAAGATTTGACCACCCTGATTAGTCTGGATTTTAAGATTAAAAATTAGATTGGTTTACAGGACAATCAGCAAAAAGCCTCAAATTTCATGGAGTTTGGGTCCTAGCATGTAATGTAGACAATCCAAACCATAATGATTCTGGACTAAATTCCTTACGTTTACTGAGTTCTTGAATAGTCGTTAAGTTACTGAACTACAACGTGTACATTTTCAAACGGTCGCATCGTGGGTTTAATTGTAAAAAATCTAGTTTAACTTCAAATGTATTTAGCGCTGGAGTTTGGAAGAGTTATTGACATCAATTTAATTTCAAATGTATGATCTTTCATTTCAGTTTTGTTTAACAGAAAACTTTCATAACTAAAATCAACTTTACGTAAAATATTAAACGGAAAACAGTGTGCTCAAATACATTTTCAAAACTAGTCTCAGGATACACGCATTATATTATACCAACTTTTGTTATTGGAAATATAATACATACCTTTCACTTAAATAGTAATTGTTATAAATAACATTAACCAATGTTACCATACTAATTTTTCTTCTAATTTATAGTTAATTAGAATTAAAATTAATTAAAGTTAATTAGAAGAAAAATTAGTATTTTCCATTTAATTCCAACAACCTTTGCTAATCTTGACAGATACGCGTATTTCGTCGCGTATTGTAGACGAAATACGCATATCTGTCAAGATAACCAAAGGTAGTTGGAATTAAATGGAAAATACTAATTTTTCTTCTCATTTCTATTAACAGGTATTCCACTAATCAGCTCAAACTCTCTAACATCTTGTAATTAATTAATTAGTTAACTCTTTTTCGAATTTGCTCGCACAAGCAAAATAAGCGCAAAAACGGACGACAGAGACGCCAACATTATACGAGTGGCACAGGATGTAAACAAAGCCTTTTCTCCAGATATTTTTGATTCATGGCTAGGTGTTCGCCTCAATGATTCCTCAGTGCATATGGTGGCGATATCAAAAGTCCAAAACCATATTGGCCACATCCGGGTTGATGTTACGGCTTTCCCGGGGAAGTGGATCAGGGATTTGGGTAAAAATTCATCATGTGACGCATCAAATAACAAAACGCAGTAACGCATTTGTTATTTCAACTGACCACTGCATGGTCTTCGGGAGCATCCAAAATATCCTGAATATCTCAAGAGTAGCGCATCTCACTTATCGAAAACATTTCTGATTTTTGAAGCGGGCACTTTTTTTTAATACGAATTGATTTTTTAGTTCTCTAAATCGAAGTTTTTTTTGTTATTATCCCATAAGTGAAACTTGAAAAGAATATAAAAAAAGATATAAAAAGACTACAGTGTGTTTACTTGAATTTGAACCAGAAAAATGAGAGAAATTAAAAAAATGATGATATGGGCATTTTATTTTAACTTTCTTTTGTGTATAACATTGGTGCATAGGAACTCTTATGAAAAATCTGCATACCTTTCTTTTGTAAGAAGGGTAAAAAATATGAATATACATATTGGAATGAATCATGACAATCATTATAATGATTTGACGTAAAATCTTCTGAACTTTCTTAATTGGGTTGTAGTCGTTACCAAGATAATAAAAACTGGACACTTTTATAATTAATTTAAACAACTAGATTTTATTATTTTATATTCATATTTTTTCACAAAACTGCAATTCTGAATTTTTTAGTTTTTCATCATGAAAAATTGTACACAGTGGATCAAAAATTATAATTCTTTGAAAAATATATACTTTATAAAAATTTCATTTTCAAAACACCCTATTTGAGATATGGGTCACTCTAATGGCAAAATAAAAAAATCAAGTTACATATTTTCCTAAAGGAACTAACCTACCAAATGTTGCAAAATTCTAAAGGGTGTCCACATTTAAATTGCATCACTTTCAATAAGCTGTAACATTTCGCTGTAGCATTTTGATTGCAATGAAATTTTGGGTGAAATCACCTCATCATGTAGTGTTTACACTGCGTGAGTTTTATTGTGAAATGTGTCGTAGTTTCGAAAATGGCGTCGCAGGAACAGCAAGTGCGCGAGAACATTTTGTACCCGCACCTCGAAGACCCACTTCTTTCGCACCGAGCCATCTAAAAGATGTTGAAAATTCACCTGTCTACGGTGTCTCGTATCATAAAACGTTTCGGGGAACGTTTAGCTGTCGATCGGAAAAAGGTGAGTGGTGAAAGTGTTCCGTACTGTGCGAAGCATCACAAGCGAGTGGGTGCTGCTCTTGTCACTACTCCAGATATTCTGGAGTGGTACAAGACGAATGGTGTCAATTTCGTGCCGATGGATATTAATCCCCCAGACTCTCCAGAGTTGCGGCCAATTGAATTTTAAAGTGATGCAGTTTAACTATGGACACCCTTTCATAGCATACACGGTAACTGTTAAAAGCACAAAGCATTTGTTGACATAGAAAGAACATTCATGCATTGTACCAAAACGCAAATTAAAAAGAATCGCCTTGGTGGTGGTTACATGAATGACTGACTGATATACTTTATCGACTCGAAATATAATTCATTCAATATTCGAGACATTTGTTCTATGTACAAAATCCATGTTTCCGAAACAAGAGAAAGCTAATTTAAGAAAATAAATTTTCAGTGTAGATTTTTAGTTCCTGTTTCTAGTTTATAGTTCTAGCGAGAATCTAGTAGTTTAGAAATGATCAAAAACATTCAAAAAAACTTCTTTTGTTCCATGGTTTATATTCATTTGTGCAGTTGTATTTAATTAATATAAATAAAAATACAATAAATTAAAACCGATTCAAATTAAAAAATGTGGAAAATAGTTGAAAAATTATTATTCAGGAATTTAGCTCCGGTGTTTCTTGGGTGTAAATGGCTACTTCGCTCTGAACAATATCCTTCGAATCCTAGAAAGTGTGAGCTGTTTAGTGGTAATTAACACCCTTCGTCCAGGAAGGATGTCCTATAATTTCTTTTCTTATCCCGTTCCTGTTTCTTGGCTACTGATTTGATAGTTCGTTTCTGCTCTCATTCCTTCCGCTTTAGATCTTTCGCTTCCTGTACGGCCTTTTCTCGTGCCTATTTGCGATCCATAACAGATCCTGAATTGTTTTCATTATTCTTTCTAGCACTAATACTGAGACGAGAAGCAGATACTGTAATGGAGCAATCTTTCTTCATTCCTCGCCATAAGTAAAACAAGTTAGTATCCGCAACTTTTCCTCTCCAAATAACGTCGTTTGCAGCCTTCTGAAACTCAATAAACTGTTTGACGGTCACGCGATGGTTTAACCATTCATGAAGAAAATGAATAAATTGTTTGGCTCAGGAAGCACACCGGTCCCAAGCTTAATAATTTGCCCCTAATAACGTAACCCACACCAACACACCCTCAAATATTCTGTCAGAATAACATAGTCAATCAAAACAAAAACAAAAGATACTAGTACGGAAAGGTACCGATAAGCGCAAGAGTGTATTTGCAAGATACAGCCTACAAGGTGTGCTTGGGACCGAGGGGTTCTGCAACAATGAACCAATTTCAAATCGCTAGTTGCATATTGATTGTTAGTTTACCTACCTCAGGTTCCAAAGGATCAGATCGAATGTTGGCCGCATTTGAAGGCACAGCTGGACCAAGTATGTCATGATATGATGAAGAAAACCTAGCTGTCAGCAGGTAGCAGAAAAACCATAAATTCTTTTACAAGCTCTTGCTCAAAGCCAGACGTTCGTAATAAATAGTTTAACAATTTGCTGAAAACTTCTTCCGGACATTCGAGAACCCAAGATTCGAGACTCAGAGTTTTAAGGATGCCTCTTAGTGAAGAAGGAGCCGTTGATGATCAAGGAGATATTTCAAATCAAGCAATTACTGAGCATTCTACTCCACTTTCTTGACCGGTTAACAGCTACAGAGACATTTCAACGTAATCAGCCACCAAGGAATTCTCCGGAGTAGATCATCGAGTCACTTTCGGCAACAATCAAGGAGCTTCATCGTGACCCAGCCACTGGCATGACGTTCGATCAATGGTTCTCTGGTTCAATGGTTGGGTGTCTTGGCGTTCCAGTTTACGGAAAGTTTTTAAACTATCTGCTGACACTACACCCACGGGATTTCACTTTTCAAGAGATTGTCACCATGCTGAAGTACGTTTTTGAACATCACAAGTCTCAATTCGGTACGACCAACAATCAATATGCAACTAGCGATTTGAAATTGGTTCACTGTTGTAGAGCCCCTTGGTTCGAAGTAAACCTAGAAGCCAGCACCTTGCTATACATACTTGCTATACATTAATTTGCTGTGTTATTTTGACAGAATATTTGAGATTGTGTTCGTGTGAGTTCATTATTAGGGGCGCATTGTTAGCTTGGGACCGATGTGCTTATACTGACTGAGCAAGAAAAAATCCTATTTGTTCGGGACCTACTGGTCTTAGAGTAAGTCCTATGGTACGAAGGTACAATTGTCTCCGAACCTATGCCGGCATAGTCAATCGCCAGTGTAAGGCCTTTGAGCTCAAAAAGCTGACCATCGACTAGTTCAAGAGGCTCATTTTTGTTTGTGGATCATCTAAAGATGCAGACGTTTGCACCAGATTATTGTTAAACTAAGCGCAGCCACAGCGCCAACGGTCAATCTCGAGAGTTTAGTCACCAAATACCAGTACCTGTCGAAAATCAAACACAATATGGAGGAAAAAAGCCTATCTTTGTCGGTCCCGGCAGTTCAGCTAACTAAAGCAGCAGATGTATCCCGGTTCTCAACAATCAAGCTGAGAAGACGGACATCGATGTTGGCAATGTGGTACCATGCACTTCAACGAGGATTGCCCCATTTTCAAGCATCTCTGCAAGCAGTGTTGCCAAGACCAGACACACTGAAGGTTATTTTGGATGCTTCAACAAGCAAGCGAAGCCAGAACACGCATCCGTATCAGCAAAGTTCAACTAGCAAACCTTACCTAACCCAACCGGAAAACGTCACTGTACTCTGTAACGATTAACTGGTGAACATGAAGCTGGACTGTACTTCAAACATCATCATCGTCAACAACACTTTCAATCGTCGAACACCGCTTTAGGAGCTGCATCACCGCTGAAGGGAGAGTTTGAATGCACGCATGTCCATCAACGATGAATCCAGCAGTAAACTCTGTGCCCGGTGCATTTCATTATCAACTGATGAGAAGCCTGATCGCTGGCATTGAAGGAGTAGAATCTCTTCTGGACGACTTCATCACCACAATGCAACGTCTTCCAAGAATTTGGCTTCAGACTAGGGTTGGAGGAATGCAACTTTGAGTCAATCCAGCATCAAGTTCATCGGTGATATTGTAAGTTCCAACGGTAATCAGCCCAGATGCTTCCGTTCTACTGTTGATCACTCAAGTCAGTTCCTGAAGCCGGTGATTTTTACGACAACCATTGGATAATCTGTTGACGGCAGACAACTCAATTCGACTGAGTGAACAGTGTCGAAATCTTTCATCAACATCAGGAAGCGCTTCAATCGGACCAGCTGCTGACTCATTACAACCCTGATTTGGATATCGTAGCAGGGGAGTGTGGTAGATGTAATAGTTCAATGGTAATATAGAAAATGGAGGCCATATACGTGCAAATTCGATTGTTTTCTTAAACGAGTTGATTTTATATCGTATGCGATTGAATATGTAATAACAAATTCGCAAAAAAAAAGAGGGTTTGCGATGTATATCCTGTCGTGACTCGGTCGAGGAGACTTCCAGGGTTATTCTGCGTGGCGTATCAGGTGAGGCGACAATTGTCACCTCGCAGTCACATGACTATTCTCACTCGATTCCCGTAGGCGAGTCGGGTGACGCGAGAAGGTTCATTTCTCGGTGAGTGAGAAAATGAATCGTATGTGACTCTCGTATTCATTCGAAGAACTGTCAGTCCACTATATTCTTGACAACAATAGAACAGGGCCTAACCAGCATTTCTAAACAAGCCGTTGTAAACGTTTTCATCGCAAAAAATTAGGTTTCCAACACAAATCAATGACGCCGTCGTGAAGAGAAAAGTTTCCCCTACCAAATTATGCTAGAAATTAGAAGAAGAATTAGTATCTTCCATTTAATTCCAACTACCTGCTTATCTTCGACAGATACGCGTATTTCGATCTACAACGTGCAGACTTCTTCAGTGAACAAGTCTGCACATTGTAGACGAAATACGCGTATCTGTCGAAGATAAGCAAAGGTAGTTGGAATGAATGGAAGATACAATTCTTCTTCTGAATTTCTAGTTACAGGTATTCCGCTAAACAGCTCAAACCCTCTAGGATTCAAATTATGCTGTTGTTTAGCATGGTGGCCAAACACTTCGTGAGAAACGGACTAACAAGGCATTGTTCAGAAACGTTGTTTGGCCATATTCTTTTGTTGCTTCAGAATTTTGTTTTGAAAGGGATAAATGAAACAAAACGAGAAAATTTAATCATCTTGAGGAATTTAACATAAACCATGGGGTCTCTGAATTCAATCTATATATGTCTTTTCAGAGTGAGTTCTCGCCTAACTTTTCAAAAGGTCCTTTGTAACAAATGTAAACAAATTGAATTAATTAATGCACACTATTGCTATTGCCCTTATCAACATTATGTTAAAACACGCATGTTGATATGTTTTCATAATATTAAGAAAATTGAAAATCAACAAAACGTCCGATGTCTGATTTCGCAATAGCGATGCTCTACTGTTTGATAAGACGATTCAGTTTACCTGTCGCGCTAAACGTCTGAAGTGTCAGAACAAACATAACAAAGCAAATCCGTACTTCGGTCGTTCGATTGGAGAAAGTACAAAATACCGTTCCAACAATGTCGGAAGTAATTAATAATTCTGCGTTCGATTTGCTCTTCGGTAAGTGCATTAGTTCCTTAAAATAAGGTTTTATAAATCAAAATATATCTTGAATATTGGTCGTTTCTTGCAGCCGCAGCCACAACAATATTTTAATCACATCCGGATCAATCATCAGCAGCACAATTTGAGGAAGTTGCTGTATCTGGTAGCCAACAAAGTTGCGTTGTCGCCAGTTATGGTTCAGATCCTTCGCGAATCCACCAAAACAGAGTGGTCTCAAATATGTTTTAATATCAACTTTTTTCTGTAACTTTCACTATCACACATTTCATTATGACCCAGTGCAGTAGTTCTTTACAGTCGAATTTATCGGTAAATGCCAGAAACTTCTTATTTTAACAATCATGTATTTATGGTGTGGCACTGCCTACCAAGACGTTAACCACATTGTGTGGCAAATGCCCTAAATACGAATTTGCCAGACCTGATCTACGAGAAGGCACGTAGAAAGAATAGGATTGTTTTCACCGGGAAGCAAATGCGTGTGTGAAAGAGAAAGCAATCTCTATTGCTATGTGTTATGTTCTAATTTACTAATAGAATGATAATAAAAATTGAAATGACCTATGTAGCTATCATTGGAATAAAATGTCCTATGTGGCACGACCAATGTACAGTTCGGTTAAGCAAAATGTCCTATCTAACATTTTTGATGTTTTCGTTGTTATTTTAACATAAAATGCTACAAAAACCATTACTGTAGCAAATTCAACAACAATGCTTGCCCTCAAAAGCAATTGAATGGGTAAAACTTGATCCAGTTTGAAACATTTTCAAAAAATATTTTCATATTCTTCAACCTCGTTTTCCTCGGGATAAGCAAATTGTTAGATAGGTCCTTTTGAAAAGTTGCGCGAGAGTTCATCGATTGTTCGTAGGTGGTTTTAGAAAAAACTAAACTGCTGACTAAAACTAATAGCGAATTCGTTTTTAATCCAGTTTCAAACTGGATCGGGTATCAAAATTGGGTCGGATTGTGTGTTAAACATGGTTATACGTCAGTATCTATGGTTTTATTTGTAACTTCTTTCGGGTTGAGGTTTGCGTTGAAAATAAGTTCGGGAATGGCAGGGTGGAACTAGTTCGATATAAGTAAACAATCGGCATAACATGTGTCCGCGGCACTGGGTCGTGACGGATTAAACCTTCTGGTTCGATGTCACGTCGTCTACGATGGTGGCTGATAAAATATACCGAAGCCGCATCGGCACATTAACTGCCCGCGGGTTTATGTGGTTTTTATTCTTGTTAATGTGTACTTTCTTCGACTGATTCCTGAGTATTAAGAAATGTGTGAATTGCAACGATTATCATCATGAAAGTTACGAAGGAAAATTCTCCGACTAATTTCCATGGACTGTTGTTATTTTCAGGTTCTCTTGACGCTCCAAGCTAAGTTTTTATAATGAAGTCTTATCAACGTGTGAATATCAATGGATTGTTCTATATTTCGCTTTGTAACCTTCAATCATGTTGTAAATATAAATCGAAATTATGCAATTTTTGTATTTGATTTGAAATGAGACAACTTGTTTCCTGCTGGAAGTTTCGCAGTATTTTGGACCGTGTCGTTCACCTTGTTTAATAATAAATTGTTTGGCTTACTTCTGTTACTTTTTGATTATGTCCGAACGATTTGTCTATAAGGTCTTAGAATCTTAGAATCTGGTTAATGAATTCTATTTCTTCTGGTCTAAGTATTTTTTTTGTAGACTATTCCTAATATTGAAAGTGACTTGGAATCTTGAATTTTATTTACTTCTAGGTTTATAATGTCTAAGTTTAGAATAATTTTAACCAAATCAATTTCTTCTTCTACTTTGTGTGTTGCGTTCTCTTCGTTAACTAGTTCATTAATGTCTTCTGTCATATTAATCAAACCACCAAAGATTAGTTAAATAAATTTAAGTATTGTTATTTTTGGTAGCTTTTTAAATTTCTGAATTAATTAGTTTTAATGCTGCGTTAGGTGAGCCTGATATTCAACTCCAAGCTCTCCCAAGTGCGGACCATCGTTTCTGTCGTCGAGATTTCGGTTGTATTTGTTTAAGATTTGTTTGGGGTTCATCTTTTTTCCATTTTTATACTGCATTCACTACTGGGGTGCCATTTTCTTTCGTCAATATTTTGGTTTGTGTGTCATTTAAAGCCCATTTGATTATCGCTGTATACTTTTTTTTACAATTTTTGACTGGACTGTGATAATTGAACTTTGTTCTAAGTGTATAATCGTTACATACTCCTGGCTTAAACTATGTATTTGAAGGCTGTCTAAGATTGTCGGAAATAAGTCCTGGAAATAAGTTGATATTTTTCTTACGTTAGACTTGTGTAATTTAGAGTTTTCTTCATTTTAAATGTAACCTCGTTAGGGAAGGTCCATTAATTATGTCACGCATTTTTTGCGTGACGTAATTAATGGATGTCCCCTTACTATTGTGTGCGTGTGTTTTTTCAAATATATTTATATTTTATTTTTATATATTTATATCTTTTGTTAAATCAAGCAAAACAATGCATTAGGTCCTAAGTAACAATGAGAGATTCTCTTTGTCGACTTTCTCTTTGGTTAATAGCTTGTCTATTAAACGATTTGGTGATGTTTTCAAGGTATTATCCCTAATCACACTTATATACTTCTATGTCTTGTTAAATATACTTCTATGTTTTGGTCGAGGTTTTGGTTTAATGATTTTATGAACAGGTGCAGGTTGTCTATTCTTATTTGATGAAATTTGTCAGAAGCAGATAATTTCCCATCTACATGAGAGGCATGAGTGGACAGTAATTTATTGCTAGAACAAATAGAAATGAAGAAAGTATTGATAGTTCCGTTTAGCGTAACGGCAGGCATTGAAATTGAAAGATACAAGTTGAAAACGAGCGTTAGTGAGAATGATTTTATGAACATTGATAAGAGTTGGAAGTTGAGTACGGAGAGCTGAACAACCAGGTACCGTAATGGTGATCGATATGATACAATGGTGTACCGTAATGTGGTCTTCACATTCTGAAACTAGTCGTAAACTGTTGACAAAAACCGAATATTAGCTGAACCCGGCCCGAGCGTTTGCCACGCTCTGTAACATCGAAGGAATGTAAATGAAATAGAACTGATGCGTTGTTTTTTGGAATGAGTTTTGATAAAATATTTACAATTGCTACTGTGTGACCTCGATTACAGAGTTTATTTTTATTTTGTTTTTGTTGCATAAGTAATACCATTCTCAAATATATTCATCCAAATATAAAAACAAAACAACATTATATTTTTAGATTTAACAGAAACATTATTTTATGCATATTCCTTTAATGTATGAAGGTTCTGGGTTTGTGTTACAGCAACAGTTAGCAACAACTGGCAGAGGATCGCCATGTGTGAATAACTGAATATCAGCCGAAAGGAATCACAACTCGAGAAGTCGTAACACGTCTTACCTGATCGCCTGTCAGCAATCGAAAGAGACGAGCAACCGCCTTCTACTAGGATGAGCAGATAGTTGGTAGATACTCACGGTGAGTGCCAGCGCACACTCCGGTCTACTGAATGTTCAGCTGCTCTTCAGCTAATGCAGACGCTCGCCAGTACATATATATATCTCTGTATTATATATATATATATATATATATATATATATATATATATATATATATATATATATATATATATATGTATATATATATATATATATATATATATATATATATATATATATATATCTATATATATCCTCTCTATCTATATATATAATGTAAGAGCTCTTTTACACCCACTCACCTCATATCTTCCAGAGAGGGAGGGATCTCGAACCACCATGGATAAATTTCTTATATTCAAAACCTCCCCATGCCAAATTTGGATACGTTTGCTTAGTTAATTCTCGAGTTCTTGCAGAAATTTGTGTTTCATTCAAGCCTATGACAAGGACCACATTTTCACGCAGACAACATCTCAGCAAGCTCAGCTGTCAAAATAATGTCAACATTGTAAGTTGTGTCTGTTGTTGCTCGTTTACGTTTTGTCTGTTGTTGCTCGTTTTCGATGTACACGTCATACAAAGCCTACACAGCAGAGAAATCGCTTTCTGTGGTGTTTCACATCAAAACAAACAACCAAAACAAATGATTAGACTTCTATTTGACAGCTGACAGCGGGCCAAAATCAATTTGGGCCCAGGAAATCCTGTCTACTGTCAATCACTGCTATTGATATAAGCTTGTCAATGGCCTGGTTTGACTAGTGTGAGCCCCCTCCCCATTATAGAAGCGAGGGGTCTCGAACCACCAAAAAAACGAATCCTGCCTCCAAAAACTCCCGCATGTCAAATTTGGTTCCATTTGCTAGATAAGTTCATGTAGTGGTGCAAAAAAAATATATGTGAATGGTATAAAAATATGCATGAACGGTAATGAGGAAGGTACCTCAGAAGCATCATGAAATATTTTCTCTGTGGCTTCAAAAACCTCCTTCTGTTTCTAAATTCTGAGTTCCGATTCGCATGGTTGGATTTTCCTCCCTCCCTCCCCTCCTTTCTAGATGAGTGGAAAGAGTCTCGAACCATCATACAAGAACCTCTCTGCCGGCCCCAAAAACCCCACATATACCTTTTCAAACCGGTAGAAGTTTCTGGAGTTTCCGAGTCTATAAGGGTCAGACAGACTATAGATATGCGAGATGGGCAGCTATCCGACATCAAAGATTCTTGCCAAGATGTCTTTCAATGTCTTTGACAACATGTGGTACGATTGTACAAATAGTGTACAAGCCACACTTGGAGTTGTATTCTTGCCTGCTTCGGAGATTACAAAAACCAACTAAAACAAACTTGCTTTACTTCAACATCCGTAATAGTCAATTTAATGACAGCATTCCATGCTAGCTTGTACAGGTGATGCTTTTGGCTATCATTAGAAACCTTATTTACTGACGCACGTTCCGTTCGTCAACTGGTACATCAAAGCTCCTAACAGCAAGCAAAATTTAGCTGAACAGATCATACCGAAATATATATCCTGATATGATTGTTGAACGACATATTGAGTCTCCAGGTCATAAAATGTTTCTCTTCTGTTGTATCGTTAGGTCGCAAGAGGCGGTTGCATTACAAGCCACATACGGGCAACATATTAGATTGACCTTGTAAAGTTGTTGCTTTAAACAACCTTAAGCCTCTCTATGATGTACCAATGAATGATGAAGATTTCGAGACCAATAGGCAAAGGTGTGTAAAGGCGACCGCGTGTAAGAGGTAAGCCCAAGAATGCTCATTACCATCTGCGCAAAGTCTGAGTCAGTTGAGACTTCGAACTCGACATTATGAATGATTGAAGAATGGAAATATGAAGAATACTTGTCTGTTTTTCATTTAACATTCACTTGAAATCACCGAAAGAAACTAGAAAGTTTATTGAATGTGATGAAGTTAATATGTAACTGAAATTAAAGTA
>JASCZW010013716.1:4110-28880 GCA_034211315.2 Aedes japonicus | reverse complement strand
TGAAAGTTCAGCTTTTGAGTGGAAAACGGTCTTGTTTAGTACGTGTGATGCTAGAGTCGAACAGAATGTGGTGTTGCTCGCCTCGGATGCTGATAATAGCTTCAAGTTGCTGCCGGTGCTAGCAAACTGCCTTTTCTATTCATTCCTAAATAATGAATGGTTTTCTTAGTTTTTTACAGACACTGCATTTCCCGGAAAACTTTGACTAATTTGAAATGAGGAGACTCCCGAAATGGAGACTGTTGTGGGTTTAACGACTAATTTCGTGTAAAATCCGATTCCGAATACTATTTCGTTTGCTCGGAAATGAAAAGTAATGAAGTCTTCAAAGTGAACAATCGGTTTATTGATGGATTGGTCACGCTAAGCGCTCACAAATAGACCATACAGATAAATTTGAGAGAAACCTGTTACATTGAACCAGTCGGCAGGTTTACTGGGTATCAGGATATTCAGACTTATCTTCTGGTGGAGTTAATACATTTTACTATGGCAGTTTTGATAAGGTTCCTAGGGTGAACCGATGATACTACGAAGATAGATTCAATTCATATTTCTCGGAGCAAAAGTTCGAAAGATCTTGATTTTTTTCCAGAAATCGTTTTTAAATATAATATAATGCAACTGAATATTCTACTGCTCTAAGGCAATGGTCAAAACTTATATAAGCTGCTAGAAACTGAACGAACTCTTTAAAAAATTGTTTTTGAATTTAAACGAACTTCGGAATATCTATGAAAATTGGGTGGAAATATAATGAGCTTGACAGAAGTTGATTACGCTTTCCAGAAGTTGACTAAACTAGTTGAAAGTTTCGAGATAATCATGGAGTTTCATCGCTCTCTTTTGAGAAGAGAACTGGTGTAACTTCAGAGAAGTTCATTGAATTGCTGGAAAATTCTCAAAGTTTCTGGAAACTTGGTTGAACTTCCCAAAAGGTTGCTGATCATCTATGGAATAAAAACAACTTTTAAGAAACTACCGGAGCTTTGAAAAGCAGATTCAGTCTCCCAGAGTTATTTGGACTTCCAGTTGGTTCATCTGTCATGGTAAAAAAGCAGATTATAACAAATATTTTAAAAATTTACGGGAAATTGAAAAACATCCTGGAAGTTGGTCGATTTGGTGGAATTTCTGTGAAATTAATAGCATTTCCGATGTTGGTATACCTTACAAGAAGTTTTCAGGATCTACAAGATTGCAATACGGCGAATATTCCACGAAATTGATCAAACATTAAAAAAGTAGTTGATTTTATGATTCTCGGTTTGCTTCGGTGCAAAAAATTATCGAGTAGTAAAAAGTTAAAGTTTTCCTAAAAACTGAAGTACCTTGAGCTTCGAGGATGTTTCCTGAACTATTGGAAAGTTTTCCGTGCTCCTAAGAAGATCCCTGAACTTAAAGGAAGCTCCCTAATCTTATGGAATAATCCTTGGAATAAAAATAAATATTTCCCTTTGAATTCCAACTACCTTTATTGCTTATCTTGACAGATACGCGTATTTTGTCAACAATGTGCATACTTCTTCAGTGTCGTGTACTAATAAATCGACTCGAAATCCTTGGATTTTTTTTCCAAACTGTTGAGAATGCTCAAGAAGTTCATAGAAGTTTCCTGAATTTAAGGGACGATTGCTGAAATTCTGGAAAGTTCTCCAATATTTGAGGAAGTTCTCGGAAATTGTTGGAAAATACCAGGAGTTCTGATAAATTTCCTGAACTTCTGAGAAGTACCCTGAAAAACTTGGACGTTCTTTGAATCTGGGAAATTCATAGAATTTCTGGGACGTTCTCTTAACCTTTGAGATGTTTGTTTGCTGAGCTTTCGAATAGTGTCATGATTTTTGTGAAAGCTCCCTGATCTTTGTGGTTTTTCAAATTCCTACAAATATCCTGAACTTTATAGAAGTTCCCTATACTTCCCGGAAGTTTTATAAGCTTTTGAGATGCTCTCTGAACCTCTAGAAAGATTCGCTAATTTTTGAAAAGCTTTATAATTTTTTTAAAAATTCTCTGAACTTATGAGATGTTCATCTATTTTCCGGAAAGTTCCCTGAACTTTTGGGAAGTTCCCTGAATTTATGAAAAATACCCTGAACTTTTGGGAAGTTCCCAGAATTTCAGGGAATTTGCCTGAGCTTCTCGAAGGAGGCCTAAATACTAGGAAGTTTCCTGCTTCGCTGGAAATTACCTAAACATCAGAGAGAAACGCAAAACTTTTGGGAAGTTTCCTGAATTCCTTAGAATTATCTTGAACTTCTGATAAGTTCCCTGAGTTTCTGGGAAGTTCGCTCAATTTATGCGATTTTTTTAACTTTTCGTTCATCACTTTGTTTACCTCTTCTGGTGTTGGGGTTGCAAGAAGGCCAAATTTTAATGTGGACGAATTTAAGCGCCTGTAGTTGTAAATTTGGCCATTACCAGATAGTTCCAATCTCCAAAAGAACTTTCCCAAGATTCCTCCTTCCAGCTCATCAAGTTCTTTCAGAATATTGAGAATTTCGAGCTAATAAGGTTCTTCAGTTATAGAAGGGGAGGTAGCTCATTTTCCGATCCGCCTCTAATCTTGTTATGCGGCACCAGGTGGGTCTCCACCGATTGCCTATCGATCTGCCAAATTTGGAAGAGGTCTGCTTTGAGTTATCTTAAATTATAATAATCCGTCCACTTTATCACAAAACATTGCGATTCGTTGGGCGGATTGGAGATAATGAAATCGTTGGATATAGGAACAAGTCTCCCCGGGTAGTGCTAAATTGATGAACTTGGACATTAGAGCTCAATTCAAAGTAAATCTGGACGCACGGTTTAATACACCACTGCGTCCTTGGTTGATGGAAAAAAGTTTAACAGGCATTTGTTGATGTTTCATTGACGAAGAAATTGGTAAAGTTTTTCTCGATTGAACGACGCATCTCAAAGTTACGAATCATAGAACTTGAGAAATGAAAATTAATTGTGCACAAACATCTAGAGAATGCTTCATGGTCTGCCTCAAAAATAGAAAAAGTATTAAAATTCCCAAACTCAACGGTGAGTCTTGTAATCAAACGTTACAAGGAAACTCTGAGTGTGGAGAAACACAGCGCATCTATCATAAAAGTGGCACTAGGGACAAAGAGCTGAGGAGAATGGTGTCTCCATACGTGATTTGGCAAAGAAATACGATTCCAACTTTCTCACCGTGCGTAAAATACTTTCAAAAGCAGGATATAACTGTTTTTGTGCCAGTAAACATTCGAATCGCTCCCTGAAACCAAATTTAGTGGCCAAAAAGCGAGCACGATTACTATACGAACGAGTTTTGACGAAATTTGATGGCTGTCTTTTAATGGATGACGAAGCACATGTCAAAATGGATTATAAACAAATCCCCGGACGAAAATTTTATCTAGAAACTCGTCGTGGGGATATCCCTTCCAGGTATAAATTTGTATTTGCTGATAAGTTTGCTCGGAAACGAATGATTTGGCAAAGGAATCTGCAGTTGTGGCCTTAAAACCAATGATTTCATCACATCTCACACAATGACGTCGAAGGTTTGCATTAAAGAGTGTCTGGAAAAGTGGATTTTACCCCTTCATTCGGCAACACAAGACCAACGTTATGTTTTGGCCGGATCTAGCCAGCTGGCACTTCTCTTAGGAGGTACTAGAATTGTATGCTGCAAACAATGTTGATTTCATCACCAAAGAGATTAATCCTCCGCGTTGCCCTGACTTCAGACCGATTGAAAAATATTGGGCAATTGTCAAGTGAAAACTTTGCGGATGCGGTAAAGAAGTGACAATTGCACAACAAATGCGTTTAGAGTGGAATACGTTCGCCGGTACAGTGTCACCAGCGACTGTGCAGATCACGATGGCATCGATTACAAGTAAAGTGCAACAGTTCGTTCGAAACGGTGAAATGTAAAAACTTGCTTGTAAGCTGGATAAATACCCTTTCGTTTGACATTTTGATCAACCGTGTATGTTGTTCAATTCTTGAGTTATGATCACTTGAATGCGTCAAAATTTACTTAAATCGGGCTTTAATAAGTCCCTCAATCGTAGCTTTGCATAGATAAGCAAGGTTTGTTCACTATTTTGTATATTTAACTATTTTCTAACATACAACTGATGTATTGCTCTATAAATTTTAAATTTCAAACTCAATTTCAGCTATTTGAGCGAGATAAGACGCCATAACCTTGGCAGTTATTGCCAGACTTTTGGTTCAAGTGCCGAAAGTCCACCCACAGGCAAAAGAAGCATAAACTAATCTTTCTAGCAGCTATGCTCCCAACGATAAAATACAAATTATCACATTATTTAACTCTATATGGAAGCGTTTGGTACGGGAGGTCCACGTTTTCTTCCATCCCTTGATTCGAAGTATTAGAGCGATTTCAGACACTCTTTCTGGAATCGTTCTGTTTCTTGGAATCCTCTCTGCAGTACATGCTACGCAGTTGGCCTGACAGGTGACAAGAAAAATGATGTTTTCAAAAAGTCATCATTTTCCAGGCTGCTTTAAAGAATAGGCTGCGTTAGTGTGAGATTATATTAGATTAGATGATTCAGATTCTTGAGTAATCAATCATCCTATACTCGATGCTGTCTCAGGTGCTGTCTTAGAGCACGATTTTTTGTTTTGCTGGCTAGTGCTGCCTAGGAGCTTGGCGGCAGTTTCATTAAAAGAAAAAGTGACACACAAAATATAAAGGCATGCTTTTAAATTCGGATTTAATTTTCGATGGCACTAATTCAGAGAAAAAAAATATAGTAGAATAATCAGTAACATGCCACCTAGTACAGCTCTGCAATTGGATCAATGTTAGTGGATTTTGAAGTACAGATACACCTCAATAATTTTTACTAGACATTATTTACTTTTTGAAATTGACAAATCAGTTGGGGAAATCAAACACCAATTCCGACTGAAGGGACGTTCCTGTACATATCAATAAAACATGGTTTTTTAATTGAGTAGCCGTTTGCAAGTAACCGTTATGAGCTTTGTACGATGTACATATATTAGAGGTATACCTGTAGAGATGTATGTCTAAAAACAAATCTGTTGACTTTATGATTACTATTTTTCAAATCTCCGATCAGGTTATAAAACGGATTACCTCAAAGTCTTCTTCGGGACAACGTTGAAGCTGTTTCGATGGCGTGCTCATTTCCTCTCGTCTTGAGTTGATTTTGTTTCAATATATCAATGACTATTTGGACCAATTTGAACCTTCATGATAAAAATTGAATAATCAAGATCAGGCAGACAAAACCCCTCACATATTATGAACTGATTATTTTTTTTTCTTTTTTGCCGTGAGTGGCTTAATCACCTTTCAGAATTGTAAATAGAGCCAAAAAGTGAAAAAAGTTATAGAAGATCCAAACTTGTAATTTTCATGCATTGTTTTTGATGCTGCTTTTGCAAACTTATGATTCATAGAGCTTTACGGCAAATTGAAACAAATATATTGAAATTGATTTCAATCGCAAAACATCAATCGGTTCAACGACCAATTTATGTTGAATTCTATGCTACATAGATAAAAAAAATGAAATTTAACAAGCGCGTAAAATTTCCCATCATTTGATTCCAAGTGTCCCATCGTTTGATGGTGTAAAAGACGGAATTGTTTGCAATCTTGCATGCGCCATACAACAATTTTTGCAATCGTTTATACAACAGGCTAAATTCAGGCGTTATCTGGAAGTAGATGAAGTATTCCATTAAATTCTATTTTTTCTTTAATCTATCATTCCCCTTATGTGCACATGATAACGCAGAAGGGTAAATGTTTCTTTCTATCTGTGTATAGATGTGTACTACTCAAATCGATAAACCAATAGACAAGTTCTGTCAACATATTATTGGCATGATAATTTTACTTCTCTCGAAACCAACTCTGCCAATGTAAGCCACCGGTTATTAAATTCTGTCGACTATTAACATATTCTCTTCCAGCATTGACAACTTTCAAATACTTTTCCCACTGAATCTACTTCCATATGGCTCACATAACACGCAAAAAAGTGATTTTTTTGTGGGATGTGTCGAATGACGAAATCATATGCTAGCTTGTTCCCACAAGTCACACCGCCGCTTAAGGCGTAGGTGCCAGAACACTTTTCCAACTACAAGTATGCAAAGTGGAACACCAACTTCCTGAAGTGCAACTCTAATAGCCGTTATTGGTTTTTCCAACGAGCGAAAACAGAAAACTCCTGATCGATTTTTCTTTGTTTTACGTGAATGCAATCGAACCCTGCTAGGATGGAGTTGTTCGACTATTGTCGACTGACAAGGTCGAATTGAATGAAAAAACGACATTGCACAAAGCTGATGGGCCCCTGGATGCCACAGTAGGACCAAACACAGCCCGCCCAACGAGCAACGAGAGAGTTTAATCAAAATGTCACACTATTACATGTCTGACGATGCTAGATGGGTAGTGTCGTTTGAACATTTCTCGTAATGCATTCTGGAATTGATGGAAAACTACATGTTGTTCGCATCCTGCGGATTATCATAATCGGATTCTATGGTTTCGTTGCATTGAATACTTTGAATTGAATCCTCGAAAAATAATTAAATATATGTTCCTATTTTCAACTATCAAAACAAAAACTTACCACTGCAATGAAACGTTTCATCGTGTTGCTTCCTTGTAAAATGTCCTTCTCAAAATTAAACAACTCACAATTCCTTTGACTAGAATCACTCAAAGTTCAAATTCACTTCTCGGTAAATGGTTCGTCGATTATATTTTTTCTTTCAATCACTTTAGCAGCTCTTCGCCCCTTTCAAGGAAGATCTCCAAAATGATATCGCACTAATTGTGTTTGCCGTTCCTGTCCAGTATGCTGCCACTGCATTCAACTCTCTAGCAGATCAGAACCGTCGCTCCGTTCTCGTTCTGGTTGAAAACACTTTGCCAATTTATCCGGATCACTCTTGAAATTTTACCAAGTGGAGCAATTCGATCGTTTGCCTCTGTTCGGTGGTTCGATCCAATTTCTTCGCTTTTATTCAAATGCCCCGCGCACGTTGCTTGACAGTTAACGACTATGCGGTTGGAGTCCGCAGGCGCTCTTATTTAAACTTCGATGGAAAAAGGAGTCCACTCTCGCGGAAGATCAGCAGCTGCCGATAGAAAGAAGAAGAATTTGAAAAATCGCATCTCGATCGTATGCGGATGCTGCTACTCTCGACGATGACGACAACAGCGGAGACGGCGGCGATGGCGACGCATTTGTTTTTGTTTTTCGGTTGCTATCGACCGGCATCGAAAACATCCCCCCTGCCGCCCCTCTCTGACCCGGGCGGATGAATAAACTACTGAACGCACTTCTCGAAAGGTGAGGAAGAAGAAAATACGCACGAAGATCGTGAGCTTTTTCATTGGATGTGGTAAAGATCGGTGGAATCTCCCCATTCGTTTCTAGACTGGTTCGAAAAGTACGTAGGCGTAAGTAACTTGTGTTTAGTGCAGTTTATACATATTATTCTATAAGGGACTAAATAATTATATTGAAACTGTAAAATTAAAGATAGTGATTGACAATATTAGAAAAAAAAAAGTTTTAAAAAACGTGAGAGTGAATATTCACACATTCACATAAGAGGCTGTACCATTAACTGAAGGAGTGCATCGAAAATTAGTCATAAAGGCCTGTACTCGAAAAAAATGCACCAGACAAAAATGTTCGCCAAAAATTTATTTTATGTCGGATTTTCTTGAAATTTTCAGGACAAATACATATGGATTATGTTTCGGCATAATTACTTTATTCAATTTCCTTTCCATCGCTGAAAGCCCGCACCTTTCCCTTAAGACTCCTCACTACATTTTGTGCACTGTTGGAGCCGACCTTTTTGGTCACTTTCAGCCATTCTCTCTTGAACTCCAGCTCGATCTTAAACACCTTGGACGATTTTCGAACTTTGGCCTTCATTATGGCCTAAAATTTTTCCACCGGGCGAGTCTCTGGTGAATTTGGGGGATTGGCGCTTTTTGGTACAAAAACAACGCTATTGTCTCGGTATGATGCCAGGTCCAGCCAAAATAATGTCTCGCCTCCGTGGGACCGCAGGAAGGGCAACAGACGCTTTTGGAGACACTCGGTGCGGTAAATTTGTTTACCGCATTGGCCAGAACAAGTATTTTTTGGCGAATTTGTTCACTTACTTCTTCCTTATGCCTTCCGGAACATTAAACCGTTATTTGGCAACGTAGAACTCCAGCCCCGGTATCTGCTTTGCATCTGCCTTGATGTAGGGTTTGTCATCCATAACCACACACATTGGTTTCGTTAACCACTCTTAATACAGCTTCCTTGCGCGGGATTTGGCCGCCGTGTTTTGTTGATCATGCCAGTTCGGTGCCTTGCGGACCTTGAACACACGAAGTCCAGCTCGTTTCATGGTTTGCTGAACGAATCAGACGGAACACTTTGCCTTCGGAGCCGCGTCGTCAATCGAAAGGTTCGGATTACACCTGAAATAATCCAACACCTTCCGGGCCTTCACAGGGTCAGCTGTCTTCGATTTTCTTCCACAGTTGTATGGGTGATTTTCAGTTGTCTTCCGATCCATCTCATGGTCGCAGTCGAATTTTCCATGACGGCACGCAAAATTCTCCGGCAATTTTCTTCTTGTTTCGATGACATCTCAATAACCACTAAACCGTACACATGTAAACAATTTACTCCAAACTAGTTATACCCAGATTTACATCAATTTTTAACCACGGACAAAAAAGTTAAACACGGATAAAAATGGTGCATTTTTTCGAGTACAGGCCATGAACTAAAAAATTAGTTAGAATTCTTAGAATTTCGGTTATATGATCGAACTTTAGCCTTTATAACGTCCATCAAGTTCTGCACCATATTTTTGTGCGCTTCCTGGACGTTGTTGACCAGTTTGAGTTGCGGGCCACTGCACATGCTTTTTTGAAGTTCCACTTGATGATTGTCCAATAGCATTTGATCGGTCGCAGTTGTGGACAGTTGTGGTTTCAACTTTTTCAACGAAATCAACGTTATTACCAGAAAACTACTGTAGAGTTGATCGGGCATAAATGGCAAAGGCCAGATCCGACCAGAAGATAGATTTTTGGTCCGATTCGGGATTGCTGAAACCGGGAATTCGTCTAGTTCTCGGCAAATCCTGCAGGGAAAATGGAATGCAGGAACACGCGCAATAGAAGCAGCCTCACCAACGAAAAAGCTGTTTGGCGCAGCTAGTTTTGCGAATGGCTGCAAAGATTCGAACTGCCATTGGAAGCACTGCAATAGTGACACTGGGTACTTCTGCACCAAATAAAAAAAAACTGGTTTGATGGCTAATGCAGTTAGTAGAGCAGAAAAATGCAGCACGGGCGAGAATGTTGCAACACCGTACGAGAGTGAATGTGGAGAGGTATAGACAGGCACGGAACAGGCAAAATTCTATTCTTCGATGGAAAATGCTCCAGAGGGAGGATTCAAACCGCGAAGCAGTGGAAGAGACCTGGAAGGTAACCCGAGCAAAGGTTTATACCAAATTGATAACAAGTTATAATATCATATTATCAGAGTTTGATCACTAAATATGTTATCATTAGGCTGAATAAACAGCCAAAATAACAAAAATGATAACAAATTATTATTCGTTGGATATCACAATATTATCTCGTTTTATTATCATGGAGTTCATTTTGATAACAAATTTTGTGATATGAACAAATTTCTTTAGATAATTTCAAATTATGTTACCAACATGATATCAAATTCATACACTAATAACTGAAGCAGTACTTCTGGTATGGAGCTCAATTTCACATCCATTACATGCTGATAATATTCAGCATTTGTCAGCATGCTGGTAGAATTCAGTAACGTTCGTCAAAAATCGTCTATAAAAAGTGTTAACAGATGATAACAAAATTGGTCGATGTTGATAACTAAATTTGTTATGAGATAACAGATGACTTCAAAATGATATCTGATATAACAAAATTTGTTACTTATTTAATACCAGTTTGTTATTTTACTTTGCTAGGAAACCTTCTTACAGGAGAGTGTGAGGTGTTTGAAAGGTGGAAGTACTTCGACGAGCACCTGAACGGCAATGTAAATCTAAGAACACGCGCAAAGATGACAGGATCCTGACTCCAACCCTTCAGAAAGTTAAGGAGGAAATTGTTCGGTTGAAAAACAACAAAGCTGCTGGAGTTGACCAACTCCCAAGCTAGCTATTAAAATATGGCTATATTTTAAAATATACTGGAAGATTGGATGGAAGGAAAAGTGTGTCCCATCTATAAATAGGGCGACAAGCTCGATTGCTGCAATTATCGTGCAATCACCTTACTGGGCGCCGCCTACAAGATGCTCTTCCAAATTTTATGCCACCACCTATCACAAATTGCAAAGGAGTTCATGGAGCGAATCAAGCAGGATGCATGGATGCCCGCGCTAATATGCACCAGATTTGCGGTTGGTCTAAGTAACGATGGATCGAGTGATGTGTGTCGTCCGAGTATCAGGAACAATCTCGAGTCCCTTCAAATCTCGGAGAGGGTTACGGCAAGGTGATGGATTGTCATGTATGTAGTTTAACATTGCATTGATTCGAAGAGCTTGGATAGACAGTGACACGATCTTCAGGAAGTATGTCCAACTATTTGGACTTTGAGACGATGGCGGACACGTACATAGACTTAAGGCTGAAGCCCGGTAAGATTGAGCTTGTGATTAATGCGTTGAAAACAAAATACATGAAGGGAAGAGGCTCACGAGAAGACATTATTAGCCTCCTATCACGAGATCAGATCGACGGTGATGACATCGAGAAAGAAGACAAACTCATGTAACTGGGCTCGTTGGCGACCGCCGATAACGACACCAGTAGAGAAATACGAAGGCACATTATGGCTGGCAATTGTGCCTTCTTTGGACTCGAAGGACGCTAAGATCGAACAAAGTTCGCCGGAGTTGACCACCTGCAAAACATTAACTAAACCGATAGTTCTGTACGGCCACGGAACATGGACATTGCTAGTGGAGGTCCAACGTGCCCTTGGCGTATTTGAACGAAGAGTGTTGCATACGATCTACCGTGGAGTGCAGATGGAAGGAGTAACGTGGAGGAGGCAAATGAACCACTAATTGCATCAGTTGCTGGGAGAACCTCACGTCGTACACATCGCTAAAATCGAGTCGACGCTACGATGGGCTGGCCATGTCTCGTAAGAAATGTCGGATAACAGCCCTGTTAGAAATGGTTCTCGAAAACGAACCGACGGGTACAAGAAGAAGGAGAGCGCACAACGAGCAAGGTGGATCGATCAAGTAGAAGGCGACCTGTGGACTCTCCGCAGACAGCAGAACTGGCGAGATACAGCTATGGACCGAATACAATGGACACATCTTATGTGTACACCAGAAGCCACACTGTCTTTGTTCTGATTAGCAAGGTAAGTTACGTATCAAATGTTTAAAACTACTTTCCGATACACTAGTAATAATTATATTTTAACACATAACCTCCAGTATGCGATCACATCACTTCAACTTGGCACATTTGTTCCACATGTTGGTCATCTGAGTCGCGTCCCGAGCCGTTTTTCCACTTTTCTTAAGCTTCCGCTTCATTACTGCCCAAAATCTTTCCATGGGCCGGACCTGCGGGCAGTTGGTTGGATTTATGTTTTTATCGATGAAATCTACGTTGTTATCATAGACTAACTCTAAGACTAGTAGGTCCCGAACAAATAGGTTTTTTTTCTTGGCTCAGTCAGTACTAGAACATCGGTCCCAGGCTTAATGATGCGCCCCTAAGACCGCAACTCACACCAATACACCCCAAATATTCTGTCAAAATAACATAGCGAATCAAAACAAAAACAAAAATACTTGTACCAAAAGGTAAAGAAAAGCGAAAGAATTATTGCAAGGTGCAGACTGCAAGGTGTAATTCAAAACTAGGGGTTCTCCAACAGTGAGCCAATTTTAAATCGCTAGTTGCACATTGATTGTTGTTGTTATCGCGGTACCACTGGATCACTTCCCGGCTGGAATAACTTTTGACTCACTGCACGAAACACCGTAAAATTTATACCACAGAAAGTGGGCTGAAACTTTTCCTGCAACCGCTGGTTGCCAATTTATAAGAATTTGGAACGGTATGTTAGATATATTTCAATCCAAACAAACTCTTTAGCTGGGGAAATAAAATTGATCGTCCTGAAAAGTACGGATTTTAAATGGTCCCTGTTTGATCGATTTTCATTGCACCTGCCGTATTGACCATTCACATCTTTACTAATATTTTATGACATTTCATTACTCAGCAATACTAGCGTCATATTTGCAACAGTTGTTAGTAGATAATGGAAATTACACACATTAGCGATGATGATGGTGACTGGCTTATACCGTTCAAATTACTTAACCGCCTTACCGAAAGATGGCTGCCAACTAGATCACACTTTTTTCGCTCGTGGTTGCGCCAACCGGCTGGCTACAAATTCACCACTGGCTTGGTTAACCGACTGCATGACCAATGGCTGCCTGACAATAGTTGCCTAGCCAAAGATGGTAGAGCCATCCACTACCTGGACAATGGTTGCTCACCAGAGCACCATCCTTCCCAGGGTACTTATCAGCGCCAGCTGCCAATTCAATACTGGCTCATTGCCGTTCAGAACCGCTCCAAGGCTGCCGAGCGCGTGGAACCCCTTTTGAATCGATCACTGCTTTCTCCCTTACTTTCATTTTAAGTCTGTGATAGGTAAATACTTGACTAAGGAGTGTATCGAAAAGTAGTTATAAACATTCGATGCGTTATTACGCATAAACTACTGTATATATTTTTAGCGTGTAAGCGCCATTTGCTTTGTTTACATGTCAAAAATGATTATTCGGTTCATTCATTTCCGTTGATAAAGTTGTATTCAAAATGTCGCGAATTGAATTTGAGACTAAAAGAAAATTCTGCACACTTGGTGCACCGAAAAGGTGTTACTTACAACCAGATTGCGAAAAGAGTAAATGTTCACCCGGCAAGTGTAAAACGCATCATCGAAAAGTTTGGTAAGGAGTGCTCCCTCAAGGATTTACCAAGAAGTGGCCGGAAACCCGGCTCCAGCAACCCCGATTTGGACCAAAAAGTTGTGGATTATATTCAACGGAACAAATCTGCCTCTACTCGCGATCTAGCCAAGAAGTTCCAGGACCAGCATCGGAATGATTCAACGAATCAAGCGCAGGAATGACTTGAAGACGTACAAAAAGCAGAAAGTGCCCAAACAAACTCCGGAACAAAAGTCTCGTGCCAAAACCAGGGCTCGAAAGCTGTACAGCTGCATTTTGGACAATGTCGACCAGTGCATTTTTGATGGATGACGAAACATACGTTAAAGAAGATTCAAGAACGCTACCGGGGCCGCAGTTTTATACTAAATCTGTTGGGGAACGTGTGCCAACCGCAGATACGACTGTTGCGATGGAGAAATTCGGTCAGAAGGTGCTCATTTGGCAAGCTATTTGCACATGTGGCTTGCGTTCTTCAATTTTCTATACAAAAGGAACTATAAATGCTGAGATTTATCAAAGGAATGTTTGAAGAACAGGTTGCTACCATTGTATAGAAAGCACCAGTCCCCTCCTCTCTTCTGGCCAGATTTGGCATCGGCACATTACGCCAAATCCACTCTACAGTGGCTGACGGAGAATAACATCAAGTTCGTAGAAAAAGACATCAACCCACCAAACTGTCCCCAGTTGCGACCGATCGAACGCTATTGGGCAATAGTCAAGCGTATATTTAAGAAGGATGGTACAGTGTCCCAAAACATGACCGATTTTAAGAAAAATTGAGCAGCGGCATCCAGGAAGTGCACAAAGGTCACTGTGCAGAATTTGATGGCAGGTGTCAAATCAAAGGTACGGGCATTCTACAGAAATGAACATGATGACTAGTTTTTCCGTTTGGATCTTTTGTAAACATGTTAAGCTATAATAAACTGAAATAGTATGTTAATTTTAACCATGTTTTCATGCCTATCTTATTATTTGGAAGTTTATAACTACTTTTCGATACACTCCTTATAAGGGAAGGTCCATTAATTATGTCACGCAGTAAGGGGAGGGGTTTGGGAAAACGTGACGATCCATACAAAAATTTGAGGTCCATACAAAAACAATGACAAGGGGGAGGGGGTTATAAAAGTCAATTTTTGCGTGACGTAATTAATGAATGTTCCCTAAGTCGATTCACTCTGCAAAACAAAGTTATAAGACATCACATTATATTTGCATTATTTTCAATAGTTTAATTTTTTTACTAATGACACTTTACACCAGAAGAGTGCATTCATGTTTTAGAAGTTTAATGTCCGAAAAACAATAGTTTTCAATATTGGAATCGGCGGGTATAAATATTTTCGATTGATTGGGGCAAACGTTTTGAACGTTTTTAACGCTCAAAATCAGACCGCTTTTAGTGACCTTCACAATAGGTTTTTTTTTAAATTGTACTCCAGTATAGAAAACAAAGAAGTACGTCAAAGAACTGAAATATTTGTTCAAACTATCACTAATGAACGCAAACAGATTCCTATATCATGTGTTACTTATACACATTAAGAAATTATGAATTTTACACAAGACGTAATTCATGTTTGTAAAAAGTCGGGAAGGTAAAAAAAAATCTTGTAAAATAATGTTTTCTGAAACTGTCACATACGCAATTCGTCGAAAAATGTGTTAGATTGAATTTATTTTCCCATCTCTTTCGATTCATTCTTATGTGCTAAAGTATACTTGCATGTGTCGGTCTCAGGGGACAGAAATTTACATTACACTTTGGTAGTGTGTAGACTACTTTTAGCACTCGACACTGAAGAAGTCAGTACATCGAAGACAAAAAAGGCCTATCCGTCAAAAGATAAGCTTTTTCTAGTAGAATTTTAAAAGAATTTGCCCGTGTATGCTAGGAATAGAAAGTGATCAATTGTTCCAGTTTCTTCTAAGGTGTGCAAATGATAAAAGCCCTACACTCAATTTCAAACTATCGGAGCTATCAATACAATCTCTTCATATCTTTGATTCTAGCAGAAACTGCTGTCCGCTCATAGGGATACATGTTGATTTCCAAATTTCTAGTACAATACTTGATTACGTGCTTCATGCAACAACAAAACACAGGATTAGTTAAATGTTGTTGTTGTTGTTGTTTGTCTTTATTTGAGAGACTTTCAGCCGGTGGAATTAGTTAAATGTATTTAAATTCTCCTAATTTTCCAATATCGTTGATGTAATGTTTTATCATTTCATTGAAATAGAAATTTTATACAAATAAATAGAGTAAGATTCAATAAAATGCATGGCTCATTAGTTTCGGGCTAATAATCTTTTATCAAGTTATCCCAATGCCCTCCGCTCGTTTTCAACTTGTATCTTTCTATTTCAAAACCTGCCGTTACGCTATATGGAACTATCCATACTTTCTCTTCATTTCTATTCGTTCTGACAATTAATTATTGTCCACTCCTAGAGCCTCTATCATGTAGATTGTAGATAAAAAATTATCTGCTTCTGACAAATTTCTTCATAGATCGTTACTCCGCGCATTGAGAGAATAAAAAAACAATCAAAGGGTAGTTATTAAGCGGAAGTTCTGGTGGGATAGTTTCTTGGATGTCAAGTTCAATGATTTCGACGAAACGTGATTCTATCCATAGAACTTCCGTAACTCCGTTCACGTCGGCCTCATAAAGAATTTCTTCCTGGCGTTGCTGCAGAATCTTGAGTGGCCTTATTTTCTTAGACGAAATATCTGCGAAATTTCGTTTAAAGTCGCCGAGGGTGCATGAAATAAATTATAAAGTATAAAACTTGATTCAACGGATAAAACTAAGTTTTATAAAATCAATAAACCAGTCTAACACTTTTTCTCGGGCTTTTGGTTGGGTGCTGAGCGGTAGCCGAGGTGCTGCGACGTCATTAAAAAAAAGTCCAAAACTCACCCCAACACAATGCAGATCTCTCGCTCTAACATCCACTCAAACCTTCCCAGTATGAAGAGTCTTCTGGACATGGTTGGGGTGGGGAGGATACGGTGGATAAAATTAACAATGTCAATACCCTAAAACTGGTATACATTTTCCGTCACCATCGTTACCTTATTTTTTATCTCTCAACTCTTCCTTCATCCTTCGCCTAAAATCCACTACGAGTTTGTAAACAAACAACCGGGGAAATGGCAAAACGAAAGAAAACATTTGTGTGATACAATCGGCTGATAATTGGAATCCTACGCGTCGGCACAATGTCACCACGGCGGTGCGGCGCCGATTTTTGGAAATGGACATTCAAACTAAAAAAAAAACATTCCAATTCCATACATATGCGGAACTAAATCCGGAAATTTCTGGATATTTTGTGGGAAGTTTATGACGCAGTGGCTTAGGGATATTTTATTCGGCCACAACATGTAAACAACAATGTTTTCGAGAATTTTCACATTCATCGGAGTGGAATTTGGTGAAGCGATGCAAAAGAAATGTTAATTCTTCAGTAACGTTTTCGGTTGTCAATATAGCGAGTCAAGAGAGAAGCAGAACAACAGGCTTGGAATCTAGATAGTCAGCTTTGTTTATCGCGTTTATTTGCATTATTTTAGCGGGCACTCCTATTTTGAGGCATTTAGCAATGTCATGGTCTCCTGTCTTCGGTTTTCGGTTCAGAAGAATCGTCGGCGCTCGGAATCTCTCAATATGTTGCTATTGTTTTGTCGGCACAGACGGAAAGTAAATTATGTGGCGAGCGACAATCGGTTTAATCTGGATTCACACATTGAACATAGTGTCGGAAGAAGTGCAAACTAAAGCAAACAATGAACATAGGGAGAGAATTGCGCTATTTTTTCCTTTGTACCAGTCAAAAACTGAGTAACTCCACTTTGTACGGAACTGATAAGTGGTTGCCATGCGACTGAAAAGATTCTGGGATTGAGTTCAATTTGTGGCCGTGTATCTTTCTAACTGTATTAAGAGTGCCTTCTGGAAATGTTTAAGTTCATTTTGGACGAAAACATAACGAACAGCTGTCAAAATGATCTTTTCTATCGTAAACCACAATGAAAGCTTTTAGGTTATGTGTGGAAAAACAAAACATTTTTACACGTCGATAGGCTCAATAGTGTGTGTGTGTGTGCAACGTCACTAAGCCTAAGGGAAGGTCCATTAATTATGTCACGCAGTAAGGGGAAAGGGGGGGGTTTGGGAAAACGTGACGATCCATACAAAGAAATTGATTGTCCATACAAAAAACGTGACAAGGGGGAGGGGGGTTTAAAAGTGTCATTTTTTGCGTGACGTAATTAATGGACGTTCCCTAATTGCGTTTTCTCGCTTTGACACTTATGCTCATATGAAAAGATATCCATGCTTTCTCCACACCCAAACAAAAAATTTACATTATCAGAGGAAAAAATTAACTAGAAATTTACTTAACTTTCATGTGCTAAAGGAAGTGGAAATTGTTGAATGTAAATGATAAGTCAAGTAGAATGTCTTTTTCTATGTGATTTTCATGTAAAATTAATTGATTTTAGTATTGGAAAATATCTACAAGTGTATCCAGTAATAGCTAAGTGAAATATTTGTTCAGTGTATGTATATTATTTCTAGCCTCTCACCATACTTGACATTTCTAATGCAAATTTTAAATCGGTCGTTAGTAACATAAGGCTATCATCAGGAATATCAATGTTAGAAGTTTTGGAAATCAGTTTCAATCCTTACTTTTAAACCAAAACACAATATTTGAAGCAAATATGTGGAACCAATATCAATATCTATCTAAAGTGTTTTAACTTCAGCTAGGGAGAATACGACCACATTATAAGTCGTTCGGGAAGTTATTACTGGTCAATTGCATTTGATTACATAATAAACAATCAGCCTCTGCTGAAAGTTGATACTGATCGTGATCTTGAAATCACGCTTGGCTCTGGTTTGACATGAAGATAACACTACACGGATATTATTACCAAAGTCAATAGACAGCTCGGTTTCACGACGAGATTCGTGATTCCACCTGTCTGAATTCATACTCAACACTCAACACTCTCTCGTGTGTTCTATCCTGAATTTGTAGCCCTGTCCAAGTAAAATTTCCTAAAAACCATCCAGCTTTATGAAGTCTTATTAAAGTTTTATGAAAGCCACTAGAAATCAATTTGGTTTTATTATGGTAGCAAGAAGTTCCAAAAACGCTTAATATTTTATTTAGGCTTATGAGACCATACACAGCTGGCTTAAAACAATCTTATAAGCTTGTTTCCTCAAATTTCTCAAAGATTTCATATGACTTTATGAGCTCGTAAAATCGTGTGTAGATATGCCGTTTACCTCCAGTAAATACATTGAACAGCAAAGTGGCAGGGAGGAAATAATGACCAAACAGTTTAAAAGTAGTCATTGCAAAGATAAATTGTCATTTTGGCAAAACTGTGATATTTTTCGGATCGCCTTATTAGAAATAATGGAAATGTGGAAAACTTTATTGAATTCCATCAATTATCGGAAAATTCATGATTAATTCATAGAATTTAATATATTTAACACTTTATCGAATAAATTAAAAAACCTCGATTAAACCTTGTTTTTGTGGTCCTAAACTCGCATAATCTCCGAGGTGCATTATTGTTTGGCCCTTATCGTGCCAACATTCACCATAAAATTAAATGCATAAGGAGTGTATCGAAAATAAGCAAACTTTCTTTCAAATTATGTTGAAAACCGATATTTTATTCAAACAAAAAATTGATCCTTCATTGTACGAGGTTGAACTCGAACATAATGAAGACCGGATGATATTTAAGTTATTCCTTCACGAATTTTCGAACTTTGGATCGAATGCTCTTCATCAAGTTCCGGACAAGTGTTGCATCGCATTTTTTGGACGCTTGAGCCCAAATTTTTTGAACTCCTGCATGTTCTCAGCTGCCTTACCAGTCTCTTCCTTCACGATTGCCCAGTAACGTTCGATGGGTCGAAGCTGAGGGCAATTTGGTGGATTGATATTTTTCTCAACGAAATCTATACCCTTTTCCGCAAGCCAATTGAGAGTGGTTTTGGCATAGTGAGCCGACGCTAAATCCGGCCAAAACAGTGAAGGTGTACTATGCTTCTTATATAAAGGCAACAATCTCTTCTGGCGACACTCAGATCGATAGATTTCCGCATTTATAGTTCCGGTAGTGTAAAAAATTGTTGACTTCAAACCACAGGAACATATTGCTTGCCATACCAGTACCTTTCGACCGAATTTCTCCACTTGAATCGACCTGTCCGCATCGCTCACATCCTCCCCAACGACGGCAGTAAAGTATTGTGGACCTGGAAGGGTTTTTGAGTCCACCTTTACATAGGTCCCATCGTCCATCAAAACGCATGCATCCGGACGCTGCAAAAGACGCGAATACAATTTCCGGGCCCTTGTTGCTGCTCGCTTCTTCTGTTCTGCACTTTGTTTTGAGATTTTCTGCTTCTTGTAGGTCTTCAGGTGGTTTCGCCTCTTGATACGCTTGATCATTCCGACACTCGTTCCTGCTTTTTTGTTCTTCATGATTAGAGATACCACTTTCTGCTCCAGTTTCGGGTTGGAAGAACCGGGTTTTCTGCCTCTTCCTGGTAGCTCATCCAAAGAATAGTGTTCCCCAAACTTATTAATGATGGTTTTAACACTCACATGATGAATTGCAAACCGCTTCGCCAATTTTCGCATAGTAATACCCCTCTCACTTAGCCATGTGTCCAGAACCTAAATTTTCACTTCCTTTTCAATACGTGACATTTTAAAAACGCAGAATTTGAACCGCACAAACAAGTAAACAAAAGAAAGCTGACAGTCAAACGCACAGCATGCAGTGTTCAGAGCTTATATTCGATACACTCCTTAAAAGGTTTTGGAGTATAATATGCAGTACAAAAACTCAATTCATTTTGGATATTTTTCTATCAAACAAAATATCCCGCATCACCAAACTTTTTCTTCCATTTTATTTACTGTTAAATGAATTAGATGCGCAGAGAACCGAACAAAAAGAAAAACAAAAATCAACTACGCTATCACAGTGGAGTATGAGAGCTGTGGCCATTTGGCCGTATGTTGGTTTTCATGGCAGAAAAAAACGTTTCATGACGGCTCACAAGTGGTTCTCAACATTTGTCACTAGATCATTTTGTAAACATTTATGGTCTTATAAATGTTTTATTTACTTGTTTTCACAACCGTCTATATAGAGGACCACTAAGTAAAAAATTTCGGCTTTAAAGAAGCATAGAGACGGTGATGATAGACAAAACAGTTTTCAATGTAGTTTTATCAAAAAGCCGAGAGAAGTGCTATTCGGCTGGAATAAAACTAAAATGAATGCTTGGGTGTTGTAAAGCCCGTAACAAAGAATCTGGATTGCAAGGACTGGAGAAGTTCAAAAAAAATGTGTTCGTTATGCTCTCCGTAATCTGCGGTGGTCATGGTCCTTTCAACCTTCCAGCGTACCAGGATCGTTGCTCACTCTTGGGTACTGAAACATTGGAGCATAAGCGTACACTCATGCAAGCAGTCTTCGCAGCAAAAGTGCTGCTAGGTGAAACCAACCCACCAGGAATTCTGGCCGAACTCTTTATCTACGCTCCTGAACGAGCTCTTCGAACAAGAAATTACTGCAGCTCGGAACTAGAGCTGCAAACTACGGCCTACATGACACCCTTCTTCTCACTCCGTCCCTTTGTACTGTATGACGAGCTCGAGACATTCTTCAAAAGAATCGCATGCGGCACAAATGAGCTGAAATTGCTCCATAGTGCTCACTTGAAGTTCACTCTGCTTAGCCAACATGTAAAATTTCAGAGGATTGAGGTCCGGGGAGCTGGGAGACCACCAAGTCTTATCGAGAAAATCAGTCAAATTCTCTCGACACCACGCTTGGACTATATTCACCGTGTGGGCCGGTGCGCCGTCCTCTTGAAAGACGTAATGATTCTTCTCGTAGAGGCCCCAAAGTGCCGGAACCTTCTCCAAAACCTCGGTCTTATACACTAAGGTTTTTTTTTGCACGGTTTTTTTTACACGGGTTGTTTTCGGCGATAACTCCAGAACGGAACAACTTATCGACCTAATTCAAATCACATTTTTCGTTTTGAGCCAAAAGTAATCATATGGAAGTTTTTCAAAAAATTCACAATTTTTGGTGTAAATACTCAAAATTTTAAAAACTGTATTTGGATCATTGCATGGAAAGGTAACGCATACAAACAAAATTGAAGCAGTATAAAATGTTTAAGCATGTGAATTTATCAACTCTATTTAGTCTTTTTTTACACGGTTCCATACTAAAAGTGGAACGTATCCCCCGTGCAAAAAAAACCTTAGTGTATAACGCGGCAGGGATTTTCACGATTTTCTCGATTAACACCAGCGGAAGCTTCCCACACTTGGATACGAACCCTAAACCATCACCGACGCGGCACTCTGGAACCGCGAGATGTTTATGTGGGACGGAGGCCTGCTGACCAATGTCGGCGTCCACAGCTGATCATTTTGGACATTTATTTTTATTATTTTATTTATTATCACCGTCTTCGATGAAAACAATCGTACAGACTGAACTACTTAATACTAGTTTTCAATAACTTAACGTCTAAACAATTCTACTTATTCGATTTTTAAAAACATTTTTGGACATATCAAAGTCGAATTCGTCACATACAGAATTAAAAGTGCGAAGGCACGAATCTAACGGATTATTGTAGCCATAATTAGTGCGGTGATAAGGAACAGCAAGCATCGGATAATTTCGAAGTCGACGAGGAGGAACATTCAGTGAAATCTGCTCAAGCAGCGCAGGGCAGTCAATAACGCCGATTAGAATGTCAAAAACCAGCAGACGCTGCATTTTAACACGCCTGACAGTCAGTAGTTCCAAACTTATTAGTTTGCAACTGTCCGAGTATGGAGGGAGATTGTCCGGGTCATTCCAAGGAAGTGTACGAAGTGCGAAACGCATGAACTTCTTCTGTACACGTTCAATAGAAACGATTGCGCAGCTGTTGCAAGACAAAGAATTTCTCATCAGAAAACATGCACTCCTGACCTTGGCTCTTTCACACATGCACCTCAGTTTGGCTCTGTCCAGTCACTTCTTCGTTGTACCCTCCGTTACCCCGAGAAGCTTGCATTTCTTGAACCGCTGGTATTCCAGGTCCATCATGAGTCCCTACCGCCACATCCAGGTCAACAGCGGTCTACCGGATCGACGAACCAGTTCTTTCACCACCTTGATGGGTGTTGGCGTCCTCGTCCAACGCAGCTGCCAAGATCTCGCACGGTCCTTGGCCCAGGGACCGACGGATGGTGGTATAGACGAAATTCCGTTTCACCCCGTGGGATTTCAACCGCCGGAATTGATCGCCGGGTCGCTCACCTCTCGCAAACAACTTTACTAAAACGTCACGGTACTCCTTCATCGTGCTCGGTAAACAAACAACAAATGGCTATAAGTCGACACAGTGCGCGTGGGTTAGTCTAAAGCTGACAGCAATGCCAATACACAGAATGCACATGGACGCACTTACACAACGATGAAAAGTTGTATTCTGCATCCCGTAGATGATGTGGTTGGCTGGGTGGATGGCGCTAGTTTTATGATTTCCCCAAAGAAATCTAAGATCATGCAGGTCTGCTTTGAGCATACCCACAGGCCAAGGTTACCCCGCACGTTAGTGTAAAGATCGATTACAACCTGCGGTTTGTAAATCATGCCAAGTCAGAGCAATGTAACGTTGACATTAAGTTGAACGTGCTTTGGGTCCTAAACGGCCGCTTCTCTGAAGCTTCACGCTGTACTCTGACCAAAATTGCACGGGATATGATCGTACCGAGCATACTCTGGATCGGAGCTATAGAGCAGGAGTGGCATCCTAGAACATCAATAAAACGAGGCCTATAAGATTTGTAGTGGAACCTTGTGGATTTCACCAATTGGTGGAAAGTGGCAAGGTTCCTCTAGCAAATGTAGTAACCGAGAACATGGCTTAGAGCCATGAGGTTACTGCAAGGGGACTTCACTCTCGAGTACAGATCTACCGTCTGTAGAGCAAGAGAGTGGTGGCGAGACCTAACGGGAGTAGAGATACGGAGCTGTGACAATGGGCATGGGACTCTCCGCGCCCCAAAGTGGATTGACGCATCCGGCAGTTATGTGAACCAGAGCAAACCTTGAGGTGTTTTAAACTGCCTACGGGGAAATTGCCTCCACATATAAAGGCCTGAACCAATTATTTACGGTGATGTTGTTTTGAGAAGGAAATAATTTCTCATCACCATGAGGCTCTAGGAGTAGACAGCAATTTTTTGCTAGAATAAAGTTGTTAAGAGAAAGTATTGATAGTTCCGTTAGCTCACGGCAGGCTGTGAAAATTGAATAGAAGTAGTTTGAAATTGAGCGGAGGGCATTGTGAGGTAGTATTTCGAAACAGGAACACAAACTTTTACCAAGCATCCCCATGCGGGGTAGGTCAAGGCATGATCCAATGCACCACCTTGACTGGTAAAAGTTTGTGCACTTGATCGTGCTCATATACTACCGATAGCTTTTTAATAGTTCTAACGGACTGTCTATTTGTACTCCCAAATCCCCTACATGGGAGAGAAACTATCTCCCGCTCCTTTTGGGTTTATTTTTGGTGTACGACTTCTGCTTTACCTAACATCCACTCGTCGTCTATGACTTATAGACCTCGGAGGGGAAAGGCGGTAATAAGGCCTCTGATACACTGGCAAACCAGGTTCGTCATGGCCAGCTGGAGGATATTCTAGGTTAGTCAAACATTTTTGAAGCTGGAAATGAAAATACATTTTATTTTTTTGGGGAAAATCATTTTCATTGCCCAGTACAGTCTCCCATAAGATCGGTCCAACGATCTCCCAGCTTATTTCTCCCATCACGGAAGTGACTTTTTGAAAGGTCTGCAAAGTACTCATCACGACGGTTATAACCTCTTCGTTTGATGAAAAACGCTTTCCACGAAGGAAATTTTTGAGGTGACAGTCAAAAGTCAGAGGGAGCTAAATCTGGCAAATAGGGCGAAAGCTGCAACAATCCGTATCACGATTCACTGACTCGCGATGGTTTTTTGAGCAGGTGCATTGTCTTGATAAAAAAATGTTTTTTTTTTTCTTCTGCAAACCGGGTCTTGTTTCACATTTTTGTTCACCGAATCGGTCCAAAAGGTCACAGTAATAATCAGAGTTGATTGACTTACCAGTATAGATGAAATATATCAATAATATTCTCTTTGCATTTCAAAAAAACTAACGCTAAAACCTTCTTGGCCGATTTCTGAACATGAACTCGCTTCGGAGCTGAAGTGCCTGGTTCACACCACTTCTAAGTCTCTTGTTTGATTCAAGATCATGGTGGCACACTCAGAATCGACGCAGAAAATCCGTTTTATCCATTCGAAATTGTCAAAAAAAAATTGCTCAGAAAGTCGCATTCGACTGTGTTTTGTTGCATTGTCAGAAAATGAGCCACCCATTGTACACATAGTTTTTAAAACCCAAAACTTCAATCAAAATATGCCATGTTGTTCCATGTGCGATGCTTATGGTGTCAGCTATCACAGTCGATCGATAATCTTCCAAAACCATATCCTGTATTTTCGCTATGATTTCTGAAGCTGATGCACAGTCGTCTTCAACGTCCACGGCCAC